>CAEFZX010015445.1:0-18614 GCA_903066825.1 Alfaro cultratus | reverse complement strand
GTATAAGGACTGTCACGTGACAATATTTTTTTTTTTGGGGGGGGGGGGTTTTTTTACCCCCCCCCCCCCCCCCAAAAAAAAAAAAAAGTGTCCTCCTTTTCAGAAACCCAAATCTGGTCACCCTAGACTTTGATCATGTGTCTATCTTGATAGATATTGTAAGTATTTTATTGCCCAGCCCTGCTACACATACTAGCACTGCTACAATGCTTTAGTAGTCTTAGGGTCTTCATATATTGGGGTCTTGTCTGCAGTATTCTGAGTGCTACTCTGGTTTGCTATGGTGAAGAAAGCTTTGGGCCAAACGTGAACAGTGAGTTGGATGATGGCTGTACTCAGGTTAGCTGGAGGCAGAGTTGCTGATTGTAGTCAGATGAGACAGTTGGGTCAATTTTTGAAGATTTTCCAGACACTGTGAGAACCGAGAGAAAATCTAGAACAGAAGTTACCTGCCTGACAGAAGACAATGCATGGATGGGAGGATCTGTTATTCATCATGTTTATTTCTGCTGTTTGTTTGTGTTTCTCACCTTTTCACTGCAGTTTTCTGCAAAAAAGTCATTTTTAAAAAATTTTGCCACTTATTGGATTATCAAGGTTTGGTACTCTTCCAGTCTCCTTACCTCCCAGTTTATTTTAGTTCTTGGTTTTTGTCTTTATATTTATCTTGCATATAAATCTCATTTGATTTCTAGCTAATATTTAGCACTTAAGGAAATGTTCATTTGCACAGAAATGTCACCATCTGCAATGACGTTTACTTAATATCTACTCTCTGTTCTTACACTGCTACTCTGTAGATCCCAATTCTTATTTAGTTTATTTACTATTTACTGTGATGCTTTTTATTTTGATCTCTACTTCTGTATGCATTCTTTTTACTTCAATTTTTCTCTCTCTCTCTCTGCTTTAATTTTTCTGCACCACAACAAAACCAAGTCAGATTCCTTATGTGTAAGAATATTTAGCCAATATATTTGATTCTGATACTGAAATTTGATAAAACAATTTTCACTGTTCACCACTCTGTTTCATATTGGACTTTGAATACATTCGCTTTGACAGCAGGATCTAATCAGACTCTATGTTACCTGAAACCATGTTGGAAAGCATCACAGCAGCATAAAACGGATTATCATGTCAAATCTGATTCTGTTTAGTGTAAAATCAGACTTCAAACTCCATGTACTGATGTAAAACTGAACTATTTACTAAAAGCTCATTTGGGGATTTAAGAAACTGAATTTGTCACTTTTGATTTTGATACAGGATCACAAGTCTGATTTGTTTCTCTCTCTGTGTGTGTGTGTGTGTGTGCGGGTGCGTGTGTGTGTGTGTGCGCGCGCATACGTCCATCCCCACACTCCAAAAATTCACGAGTTTACCCTCACTCAGACACTCGTACAAGCTTGCCACAAGGGAAATCAATGAGAGTTTCTGCTACATCTCCTCTACATCAGATTATCAGAAACAATGACATCTATTAGTCCAACACTCCATCTGTTCAGCACTTTTGTCTGAATCTGTGTCCATCCTTTGCAAAGGCTTTCCTGACTACATTGCTCCACCGATTAAAGACTTCCCTGTCTTTAATGCCACTACAAAAAGGAGGAAAGGTGGCTGGAATGAGGGGAGCAGCAGAAATATGGTGGTCAGGAGAGAACGGTGTGCTTAACCTCGGCTGCTGCACAGAGCCAACAAAATGTTCAGCGAGAGGATGATTTAATCCCTCTGTAGTAGCCCGGATTAATCCTCTGATTTCTCACCGCCTTGCTCTTTTCTGCGAGCCTCACTGTCGATTTCTCTCTCTCTCATCGGTTTCTTATCCTCTCTTTCTCTTGCTTTAATTCATCTGGTACAGAGTGGCTTAATGCTGTTAAATGTGCCGACTTCCCTTTATCTGTGCGTTGTCATTATTCTCTCTTAGGGACAAAGGATTCCTATAGTGAAGCTTCCTGGCAGAGCGACTGCTCAGACGTCAATGTTCATTCACTGCATGCAGCTGGGGCTCAACGTCACACTTCATTGCTGTCAATTAGCCAGTTAACATGCGGGAAGTTTGGAGATATGTAATGAATGTTCAAGTTTCCATCGTAAACATTATGAAGTCATTTTTGTTATGTTCTTTAAAAAAGCATTGATCAATGTCAGAAGTATGGACCACATGGCTCACCGCCCAGGGCGTCGGTCTCTCAGGGAATGGTGTAAGGACCCTGGAAAAATTATGTTAATTAGTCTCAATATATATATATATATATATATATATATATAAATCCTGCTGAATTTGGTTTTGGATTCAAGATACTTTTGGAGTGGCAAATGTTTTTTTTTTTTTTTTGTTTTTTTATCTCAGATAAAACTCTGATTTAACTCTTAGTGCCTGAATTTATTTACAATAATAAAAAATTTAATATTTCATTATTTGTTTTGCTGCTAAACATGATAAATTTAGTAAAAATTGTTAATTTAAATATAGCACCGGCAAGGAAATCTGAAACTAAAACATTGTTCTTACCGCACTAGTATCGAGCCAAAACTGATACACACTTGGTATCGATATTATCAATATTTTGGATTGATCTTCCTGTCTCTATTAGACTTAACTGAGTAAATCTTTGACCACTAGATGGCGACAAAGTGGATTCAATACCATTATTGCTTTGTGTAAAATATGCATGTACAGGAGCTAGTTGTACGCCAACTTGGCTGTTGGATGGTTTGAGACTAATTCATGACAACCTACAATGAGTAACTCATCTATTTACTTATGAACAAAGAAACATTTTATTGCCTTTTTTGGCATCATGAACACTTTACAGTAAGACCAGTGTGAAGAAAACGTAACCAGCAAAAAAATCAACTTGGACCAAAGTAAATAAACTAGTACTGTAAACACTGTATTGGCAGCTTAATCTCCTGATTGTGACATAATGGTTAATCCAAAAGCTTATGAATCTGAAAACATCTGCAAGAAGTTGGGGAATCTGCTGAGACAAAATGTCCCAGTTTGGTTTGAACAAAAGTCATGTTTTACTTCCTAGGTTGTACAACTTTTTTGACTCATTGGGATGCTGGTGACGGACATTATTTCCTCAAGTCTGTCACAATCTGATCAGGGGCATCTGAGATGGTCTTTGTCACACGCAGGTAGACAGATGGACTGATGACTGGAGACACACTGCCGGTGCAGCAGCCTTGTTAAATTTTAACAAACTGACTCCAGCTCACCTGGTGTCAGACTATTTGCCCTCACAGTCACTGTCACGTTGCTCACTATACATGAAATTCACCTCGTTAGGCAATTCAGATTTGCTGTGTCCTTATTATTCCGACCTAGATTTTTCAGGTATAAAAAAAAAAAAAGTCAACAGTAGAAAAGTCACATTATCAAACAGGCTTGTTAAATCTGAACCAGTTGCGAATGTCTGGGTTGCGGTGCATTCCCACTGGAGCCACGTGCGCCAGAGCAGAACACCAGCAGATTGCCCCACATGCATTTAGATCACTTTTAGCTTCACAGAACAGTAACAAGTTGGGTTTTTTCCAAAAATTATGCAACTGTTGAATGTCTTCATATCATTTCTTGCCTGTGAAGCTTTAAACTAGTCAACTTTTTATTGGTTTCTTAATTTACAGCAGCAAGAAAAACACTGCAAACAAAATGATAATGGCATATTTGAAAGCATTTAGTTTTCATATGAGGTTCTTAATTGTAATTGTTTTACATAACTTTTACATTCAGGAAGAAAAACATTTAAAACAGATTTTATTGCTGTTCCTAGAAAAAGTGCTGGAACAGCAACTTGTAAAAATTTAGACATTAAAGTTTATTTAAAACAATTCAGCAAGAGATGATTATAATTACAATATTCTGGGGCTTTTTACTGCTTTTATGTCTTTCACTCTTAAATGACGAAAGGCAAAGACGCTGCATTTATGTAGGAGTTTTCAACACTTGGGTTGCATAAGCAAGATTTATGCTTTCAGAAGACACCTGAATGCATCATCGTACATTTTGCTTCAAATATTTAAAGGCTAATCTGGAGGAGTTGTCCATTAACTCATTATGATTATAATTAATGGAGTGTTGGTTCTTACTCTTCACCATTTAATATCCAAGCATTTCCAATTCCTGGATAATGCACCAAAACTGTTGATTGGCTCTAAATATTTTAGCACTTATATTTAGTGTAATGAACTCCTTTCATGAAGTAGCAACTAGTGACAAATATTGCATATTTCCTGATGTTATTGTTCCAATTTTTCTCAGCAAATATGAAGTGCTGCTGTGTCGCCTCCCGTACCTGAAAGCAGGAGATGCTTTTAACCAACTCATCAAACTCTTGAATGGGTTTTGCCACTAACACAGTTTTCCTTTCCACTCAATCTTCCATCAACATGATTGGATCTGTTTGGTAAAAACCTGCTGTTTTTACCAAACAGATCAGCAGTTTTAACTATAAGTTGGTTGGCCATAATGTGGCCATATTGTAACATAACCCCATGATTTCTGTTTTTCTTACTTTTTTAATTTTTGGAGAAAATATGTGTAATATATAATATTATCAAATTTAACACTAATAAATGCTTCTAATTAATAACTGTGGGTAAAGAATTTAATGTTTTGAATGGTTAACTGAAATAAATTTTTTTATAATCAAATTGTTGACAGATATCCTGATTCATGTCCTTTTGCTCCCCATAAATTGTGTTTTGAAGCATCAAGTAATTCTACGAGAGAGGAGGATATAAAATGCTGTATGAATCAGGCTCCAGCTGCTTTTTCAGCTCCTTTTACCTTGCAGACAGTGGAGCTAATGGAAACAGTGTCTCCTGATTAACTCCCAGAAAATGTTTTTTCTTAAGGCAATAACTGTTCTCATTAACGCTGCGCAATTAAAGCCTCACAAGTTACTTAGAATGCTGCCTGTTCATGAAGATGTGAGGTTTAGGATGCAGTGTTTCAAAGTAAAGCACAAAAAGGCTTAAAATGCACAAAAATATTCAGCTGATGACTTGGATAGTATGTAGTTATTTTCAAGTAGGCATTTATCATATCATTTATCATTTATCGTAATACATTTCTTAAGATAATTTTGTCATGATAAATTTTAAATGATATTTGAAATCCCCCTAAAATTGTCAGGATTGTTAATTTTGCAATTTTTTCTACTGTTTTGTCATTGAGAGCATCAATAAAGTTATAAATATGAATAAACTGTGAGCAGTTTAGTCATACAAATCACACTTCCTTATGAGACTATTGTCCAAAAAAAGCATATTACAGATGTTTTCCAAGAGCAGTGTTAGTGTCCCTATGTAAAAAATAAGTAATACATATTTCTTATTGTTACTTTTATTGTTATCACAAAAGTACTATAAAATATTGTGATTAAACTTTATGTCCATATCACCCACACTTGCTATGAATAATGTTAAAAATAATGTTAAAATCATTACAATGAATTAATAGACTTATTTTCAATGTTTTCTACCAGTAAGTTGAAGCTTTGTTTACAGCATGAGCTCAAAGTCAGGAAGTCCTCTGCCTGAGTCTTTAGTAAATTACTGAATATTTGGACTTAGTTCTACTCTAGCTGAAAGGTTCAGCACACCTCCATCATGCTCTGCGACGCATGGATTACTGCCAGATCAATAGAAGATGGCCATCTATACAAGTAGTTCTCACACACTGTAATCTTTATCAGATTGAGCCGAAGAGGAGTGTGTTTTATGTATTTTTTTTCTTTAAACACTGTGAAAACGCCTCAGGAATTCCTCTATTTGTTTCGATGCTTTATGAAGCTTGCAGTAATAATGTTTCGAGGTAACACAGTCTATTCGTTCAGCCGCCTGTTATGGGGACAAACAAATGCTCAATGTCAAAAACTCCCAGGAATTTTCATCATGGTGTGTCTCGCCCCACGAGGCACGGCGAAATCCTTGGCTTGTGCAATGCTTCTGTCAGAGAGGCTCATGCTCTGATTGTGTGACCCTGCGTCCGGCGGGGACAGCTGATCGCCGCTTCATCCACTTTATCCTTGTGAGCTGCTCTCTCCCGGAGATATTGAGACACGGTCCGATAATTCTGCCATGACTCTGCTGGGCTGTCCGAGGCGGAACGAAAAAATAAACCTCGGGTTTCTCTGAAGACCGACAGGTAACCGCCGGTGCCTCGCTAAGGTGTTCACAAGCCAATAAGTTTACGTTGTGGCCACAGACCTCAGTGTGTTGCTTCAAAACAGAACATCCCAATAAATACAAGGTAGAGCATGAATTGCCAGGGTTTAAACAGGTTTTTGAAATTAAACTGAAAAGAATAGCATGTGTATGTTTTCATCCTGTTTGACTTTGATGCCCCCAAATAAAACACAGCTCAAACAATCACATACGTAAGTCAGCAATGTATTGATTAGAGTCGCCCTGTGAGAGCATTCCACAGTTCTCTCTTAAAGAGACAGTATATGTATTTTCCACCAGAGATGCAGAAAAAAAATCAATTCTATGGAAAATCATAATTCCTACTGCTGGGAATTCTGAATCGATTCAAAAGGCTCAAAGATTGATTCCAGTCTGTTTCATTTTTGTAAAATTTGTTTGTTTACTTCTCTCTTCCTCTTGTCAGTCACATAATGTAAATAGAATCTCTACATGGTCTGAGTGGAAAACTGGTTTCTAATCAAAGCTCGTTTCTGAATTGAATTGTGATCCTAAAGATCGGAATAGGATTCACATCTCTATTTTCCAGGCACATACTCTTTAATTATTATGTTTGGTTCAGTTGTTATCAAAATGCTGAACATATCAAATGCAATCTGACTTTGTAATTTAACGCCTTGAAATTGGGCCTCTGTGTCTTTCTGGCACTTTGCCTTCAGGAAGTCATCACAATAATCATCTATCTAATGTTTGACTAAGAAGCTCATATAATGGACTCAGCATATGTGCAGTCCCACCAGGAGTTGTGTGTGAGGCATGTTTTCCATTCAAACTGTGTGTTCTACAACTTTGTATTTTTGTGTGTTTTTATCATGTAAAGCACTTTGTACTGCCTAGTTGCTGGCATGTACAAATAAAGTTGATTGATTGATTTTGGGGCGGAGACCACACATCTCTGTAAAGAGAATGGTTGCCATGGGAGATGAAAGGATTTCTCAATTATGCATGAAAGAAGCAAAGCAACACTCCACATATGAGAACAACTTTATAATATGATGTAAAACTAAAAAAAGGTGATTTGACTTAATAGTAGCCCAGTCAAAGCATTGTTTCTTTAAAGTATATGGTGGGTCTTTACTCAACAGTAGATGGTACCACTGAGCCATCTGGTGCCACCAGAGTTTACATATTTTAGTTCAAATGAGAATCTGTAGCAACAGTTGGAAGTGGATTTTTTATAGAAGCTTTCTATCCAAACTCGGCTCATTATTTAGCAAAAATAATTGGCAAAGATTCAGACTCCAGATGTGTAGCTGGGAGAGACGTACTCTAAGGCTCTACATCTATAAACTGCATTCTCACTGGGCTTAATAGAATGTGCACCACAATTTGAAAGTGTTTATATTGTATTTTATTTATGTAAAGTATATACTGTATCCACTGTCTTCCAACCTCAGAGTACTGCACTGGTTTGTGTTGACCTATTTAAATGACGATAAAATATGCTGAGGTTTTTGTTGTGACAAAATGGGGAAAACTCAAAGGTTTTGACTGAATCTCCTCTTGAAAAGGGGAAAAAATCAACCTTTGAGTCTTGTTAGTCATTATAAAAGTGTAAACAAGCAACAAAAGACTTGAACAATCAAGTCTGTGTTAGTGAAAGACTACACTGGAGCACATCTACAGCAATGAGGTTTCACAAGGTTACCTTTGATCCTAATATTCATCTAATTCAATCATTTTAATGAGAAACCCCCAAAAATGAGCGCAGGGAAACATGTGAGAGCAGACTCTGGGCTGAAGACTTCCTGTTGCTTTTTGCTTATTATTCAACCAGAACCATTAAGGACAATTTTTGATGTGATTCACTTGAAGAAGTTGCCAGCGGAGTTAAAATAAAATCAGTATGATATCACATCAGTAGCTACCAGCAACCAGACAGATGAATTAGTCCAGTCTTAAAAAATTAAAGTTAGGACTGCAGGTGGGAGAGAATGAAGATGTTTCTCACATCTGAACAGACGTGCAGTAAATTCCATTACATGACCTCATGTATCTTAATGTGTTATTAAAAGGACCTTCCTTCATATGATGGATTTTCAAAGCTCAGTTTGTGACTTTCTCTGTTTGCTGGTCATAGGCTACATTCACACATCAGGTAAATGCGACTCAAAGTCACATCTTTTTGCCCAAATTCAACAAATTTCCAACTTTTTCACCGCAGTCTGAACGGCCCAGTTCAGATCTTTTCACCCAAAAAATAAATCCAACCTGTGCCACTTCCATAAATGGAGCAACGTTGCATACTTAACCGATTGTTAAAGCATTTCAAAGCTGTCTGAACAGTCATGTTGCATTTTAACTGACTTTAACCACATTGACGTGAAATGTGTTTTCAGCAAGTCATCTCTACCACGTCTAGATAGATATATTCATAGAGGATAGGCACATGGACTTCATGCACAAATATAGATTAGAGTTGACACAGTTTGTAATTTGAAAAAAGGATAGATCAGACAAAAAGAAATGTTTTGAAAAATGATATTTGAACTTCTTGTCACTGCGTAATTTTTTTGAAGTTAGTTTGTAGCTCTAAAGGATTAGGTATGATGGTTTAATGCATGTTTTTGCTGATTCAAGTCAATTTAAAATGGGTTTTTAAAAAATCTGATTGATGGATGAATGGATGGATGGACAAACAGACAGATGGGGAATCTTTTATTTTATTATTAGTAGAAGAAAATCTTAAATTTGACTCTGTATGATAAATAATATTGCACAGTGAAATAAAAAGCAGAGTCTAGAGGAACATTGAATCTGCTTAGCTGCATCATAAAAAAATAAATAAATAAACAAATCAAAGTTTAACGTTGAGCCAGTAGCTAAAATCACTATTTATTTGCTGGCAGCCAGTCTCAAGCTCCCTCAAACTGCCTCGCGGACATATCATTATTTACCCAATTATAAGGCAACACTGCATTTTTTATGTCTATATCCACAGTCTCTGTTTAAAGATGTATGACACGGTATCAGACTCACCTCTACCAATGGTCTTTTGATTAGGAGAAAGGACCTGACATCATGTTCAGAGCAACGCTAGCTGTTTATTCCTCACTCATTCTCCCAGTCTTTGTATCAACTTTGACACTCAGTCTGAGGTTTTTATATTTGAACTTTTGAACCTGCTAATGTAAGTTATGTCACTGATGTTCCAGCTGTTTGTTGTGTATAAAGATGGGTCTTAGTCAGTGATAAGAATCATGGATGGAAAAATTAACCCCAACAATGAACAAACAGAAAACAACAGATTGTTTATGTCTGTGCTTGTTGCATGTCATGAAAATGTCTGGAATTAGCTTCAATGATAAGGTTAGCTACATTTCTGTCAGTAGTAGAATATGGGTCATCTGCAGCATTCTTCCTTACGTACTTACTTCATCTCATAGGCAAACAACAGCTAATCTTAGCTAAAATCCTAAGCTTAGCTAAAATTACATCAACATTGTGTGAGCTATCACTAGCAGGTTGACTAACATTGACTCACTCCATTCAGTATGCTAACGTTAGCATTCGTATTGAAATTAGTTAGAATCAGGCTTGGCGGCATGCCAGGCATTTCCCCCCTGGACTGGAAGCTGTTGGTTGTTTTTGCCTTAAAGTGGCCAACTCTATATTACTCCTATATCAATTTGATACAATACTTCCCATATCTGTGCCTTCTGTCACTTTTTTCAGCAGTTAAAACACTTTAATCCGTCGTTAACATGTCGTAACCTGCTTTTCCACCTTTAAACGCAACATGAGCGCTAAGACGCTGGCGCTGGGTTTACACCTGTGAGGCAGCGAAGCAGATCTGCTGCTGTGCAGAGCTGCACAGGTGTGTTTTAGAATCATGCAGCAAACCAGCAAAACGCAAAGAACTTTGCACAGTTTTATCCCCCAAACTAACCAGCTGAGTTCAGTAATGCTGTTGGATACAGGTAATGTTAACTAAATGATGACTAGCTAATACAGCACCTTAAGTTTGTTAACAAGTGGCCTCTACACGTGTACAGAAGAGAAAAGTTTTCATCAAAATGGACTGTTGTTTTAAACATTTCAGACCAATAGGGGGCAGTGTACCATAAAACTAAAACCTGTCAACCAATCAAATTGCTTCAAAAAACACCACAATTTAATGTTAGGAATTAAACATGGCACCAGGCGGTTCATTTGTCTGGACAGATAGAGGTTGAATGACTTTTAAATAGCATGTTAGTATATGAAGTTGTTGAAATATATAAGATCATTTTTAATGCTATATAACAGACTTTTTGTGAGGCTGAAAGAGGCAGATATCCGGCTACATGTGGAGTAAGCCATATTACCTTTAAAACAGTGACTTTCTTCACCATTAGAGAATTTTGGGGACAAAAATGAAGTGAAAACAGTCGTTCCTTCTCTTAATGAGTAGCAAGAGCTGTAGGAGTTTTGCCTTCCCTGTAGCAAAACTCCTACAGCTGGTCCAGTCCTCACCCAGCAGTCCCTCCCAGCTGCACTCAGAGCATGAGTTAATGTAAGCTTTTTTCAGTTAAAATAGTCGGTCTATATAACAATGAATGGACAGATTAAACTTTAACTCCACCAGAATGCCTTTTTTTTTTTTTTTTACCAGATCTAGTCCTTTAAGAGGATGGAATTATGGAACAAATGTTTATTCACAGTTCTAAACATATTTCAGGTGTTTTTACTAATTTTTCCTCTCATCTCTCCTGCAGCATCCATTACAGCAACAGGCACATGGCAATTCATGGAGAACATCCTTTAGAAACATCCCAGTGACTTCCTGGAGTCAGGTTTAAGGTTTTAGATCATGGATCATTATGAAGTGATGATTTGAACTTCCCTCTTCTCCTTCATGTCTTTGGTCTTCTGGGATTTGGGGTCATAGTTCAGATGTTATTTGAGCTATGAGATGCTAATCAGCTGCTCCAAGTGGTAAAAACAATACCTTCAATTACACCATCTTCATCAACACACATTTTAACAGTCTGTTTTTTAGTTAAAGTCACAGCAATACAAAATGAGAATTCACTACTGTCTAGTATTAACAATTGCATTTTCGAAGTCGTATCACTTCTAAATAAATCTAAAGGGGAAAAAGTCCAAATTAAATGGATTATCACTGTTCTTATGAGCATAAGTTGGCATTGATATTAAAATATAATCAGGAAAGTTGGACGAAAAGAGACAATGATGTATTAGAGGAAATGTGGAGCTTCAGAAAAGAGGATTTATATTTCTATACATGCAGCAAAGACCTGTCCAGGTACGCGATGGTGGGAAATAGAAAACCTGTCTGTTTAGGTTTTTATTATTTGCAATGAGGAAAAGCTATCATGACACACACACACACACACACACACACACACACACACACACACACACACACACACACACACACACACACACACACATCATGTCCTATAATCCTTCCCTCCAACACACAGAAGCTGTAGGTACAGATAAATATACCAGCTTTTGCTTTAATCTATTCAAACAGTTAATCGTGTTAGGCTATACTTTGTTAAAGTCTTATTTCAGACAAATATTGCAATATTAAATTTCAGGTTTAAGCAGCCCTCTGGGAAGAATGGCTCTGTAATTTCCACCCTGGCCTTCTAAATTTGTGTGGGCTGACTTAATTGGAGTTAAGTCTTATCAAAACCTTGTAGTATTCTTCGAGCCTAACTAGAGGTTGCTATGGCAACGTGCCAGCAGGCAACAGAGGTTGCAGGAATAGGAAAAACATCCACGAAGCCAGAGACACGGGATAGACTTCTGAAACTTGTTAATGAGTGGATTTTATTTTTCTTTGTTTGTAAACAAATTTAAAGCTGGCAGAGCACAATCGTGTGTCTGTTATTCTTAGCTTTTTATGAATACAAGACTTACCAAATACTCTTTAATAGCTGAATAACCACACGCTCAAACACTTCTCTATTCAGGCTCCCAGAGGGAACTTTTTTTATGACTCCAAAGCAACTTGTTCAAACCAAATCTGCCATGTAAGCCAGGAAATATGAAGCAAAACTCACCAGATAATTTCTACACATGGTGCAGGGCTGCGATTTTCCACTGGAGAACTTTGTTGAGCTAGCAGCGAAGAGCTGTGCTGGGGTTTTGTTTTTGTTTTTTTCTCACTCAGAGGCTCGGTTTTTACCAAACATCACGTTGCACTTTGTAGTTAGATCCTGCAGCTCATATCAGATCTGTAGGCAAACAACTCCACTGCAGAGCTTTGAAGAAATCTGAGCAAAAACAGAGAGCAAAACTTTTTTCTCTGTGTTATTTTCCCCACAGTGAATTACCCAGAGCTGTGATGTAGCTTTAAATTAGTTTTGTATGAAAGTACAGTACGTTTCTGTCCACTGTTAAATTATGGAGGATTTTCCACCACATCCTACACCTGGGATCTCATCACTTGCCTTCCCTAGTTTAGCTTGTCTGCTCCCTTTGCTTCCATGTGTCTCTTTTAACTGAAAAGCTGCTTTGGATACAACATTAACATCATTCTGAGTTAAAAAGGTGGAAGTAAATCTAAGTAAATCTTCATGTGTGTTTAAAAGCTAAATATGGCTTATATTTAAAGGGGCAGTATTGTATATTTTCCCAGCACATAAGAATATAGAATATACATCTAAAAACAAAAATACTGTCTGTGTTGCGTATTTCTTAAAAGAAATTTGTCTTCACAATTTAGCACCTTGAAAATGGGGCTCTGTCTCTTTAAGACGCTTCTGCTCTTTCTGACTCTTCACCTTCTGGAAGTCATCACAACATTTCTTCATCAAGCCTTTAATAAGGAGTTTTGCACTTAGAGGTAGATCATATAATAAATTCAGCAGATATTTGCTCATTTCTGCCGGCTAGTCTGGAGGAGCTGAGTGGTGGAGTTCTGCGCGACAGAAGCTTGGATGGAGACTTTATTGAAATAGGCAGAGCTTTGTGAGAGCAAGTGTTTAGGCACCCCAAAATGGTTGCCATGGGAGATTTAAGGATTTCTCAAACATGCATTCAAGAATCAAAGCAACACTCCAGGTATGTTTTTCATGAGGAACTTTACATCATTAGACCATGATGTTAAGCTCCATTTTAAGTCCATTTTCTTATAATACCCCTCCTATAACAGTGCGATCTCTGCATAAATATTTACACCCCTTAAACGTCTCCACATGTTATCTAGTTGCACCTATAAACTCCGGTGTATTATTGGGGGCTTGTCTGGTATTCTTAAAGGATCCCCAACAGCATGATTCTGCCACCACCAACTGTGGGCATGGATTTTTTAGAGTGATTCAAGGTGTTAGTTTTCTATCACAGTGTTTTCCATAAATGTCAAATATTGGTTTCATCTCACTGGAGCAAATTCTTTTATGTATTTACATACAAGCCATGTTTTCCTTTCATGGCTTGTGTCAAATTAAAACTTTCCCTCAATTATGCTTCCTTCTTGGAATTTTTAGATAAAGGAAACTCAGAGCAGCTGTATTGATATTGATTAAATTACACACAGGTGGACTTACTTTACCAATTAAGTGACCTAAAGGTAATTTGTTGCTCTGAATTTTATTTGGGGGTTTACTATAAAAAAATAATAACAATGATAAGTTGATGCATGTCACATTTTGGGGATTATTACATATAAAAATAATTTTGAAAACCATCTATCATTTCCCTTTCACTCACATAATATTCATCTTGCAGAAATGAATATTTCTGCAAGATGCTGCAGATGATGGAGTTAATAATTAGGCTTTGGCCTTGAATGTGGCTCCACTGTGTTAAAGCCGCGCTGTGCAGGCTGTTAGTGTGGGAACAATAGATGGCAGCCTTGGCTTCACTTTCCAGCTCTCACATGAGCCTCCCTGCAGGCCTGATGGGAGCATACAGAGCTACACTCTTTCACAAATGTCACATGTGGTATCTATTTTAATCTGTTTTTTTCACAATCACAAAAACATAATCTGTGAATTGATCTGTTATTTTTATTTGTATGCAAGATTTTCACTGGAGTTTTCATAAACTCATCATGTTTGTTCACGCAGCATCATAAAAATTATGGGACCTACTGTAAAAAAAAAATCCCCTCTGTTCACTTTCATGCAATGAGACTGAGAATATGAAAGCTGGAGGTAGGATGGACCAATAACAGGAGAGGCTGAAGAAATGAAACGGGAGGGAACCCTTCAGAAAGAACAAATGAACAGCCATGCTGGAAAAAAATGGCAGAGAAAAGATTACAAGTATACAAATATTCAATTTTTTTCTTCATTTGTTGGAAATGAAGATAAAAATTACAAAGAAGAAAACGGAATGATGGATTGAGAGAGAAAAAATCAAACAGGAGTTGCGGAGGGATGGGAGTTGGAAATTAAAAGCAGAAGAGCAGAAGTAATAACTGAGAGTAAATACAAGCTAAGAACAAATGTAATGGGGAGTTCGGGGAATGCAGTAAATACGAGGCACAGGAAAGAGAAAAATCACAAAAGGAGATGAAAAGAAGAAAAGGAATAACTAAAGAGGAGGTGAACATGTAAAATTCATGCAAAAGCATAAAAAAAAATAACAGAACAAAGCAAATGAGATGCTTCAAAGAGACTGGGAGCAGGGCAGGGTCAAGGGTCAGATTCATGTGTAAATTCATAAAAAACACACAATGTTTATGCAGACATGGGTCCTCTTAGTAAAAACCCAATAGTTCTCAGTGCAGTTTGCAAATCATAATGGACTTTTTTAAATTATGAAGCTGTGCATATGCTGGGTGTGGAGGAACCTGTTCACTTTTTAAATTCATTTTTTCTAACCAATCATGGAAATTATTCAAGAAAATTCCTAGAATGGTGTAGAGACCAATAATGTAACAGCAGTCAGTAATATAACTTAACAATAACTTTGCATTATAATTTGAATATGAAATAATACAAAATCATGTATTTTTGCATTTTTTCCACATTTCTTGCTCATCAAAGACACATCGAATGGAAAACTCTTATTATTCATTATGCACGGTCCCTTTCATTAATAAGGAATTATAAGAGCCAATTAGTGAATTTTCTGTTGTGAAAAAATAAATATTTTACAATATTGTTTATTTAATTAGATATGTTTAAATGAATGATTTCAAGGATTCAGTGTTTAATGGATGTGAAGAGCATTTTGTAGTTTGATCACTCAGTGGTGCTGGAATCCTGACTATGTTATGATCATGTATTGTCATGTAATGTAGCAGGTTTATGACCTGCAGGTGTTTCACAGGCCTTAACTTTTCAACGATTATTAAATTATCAGCTTTATTACGTGTTTCCAGAGATTCTTGGAGAGAAGAGTGTTCATAAGAATCTGGGAGGTAATTATTACCTGATCATTTTTGACAGAACTCCCTATTTTATGGACAATAATTACTGCAAAAACTAATCATCACATTTTTAAATTGTGAATCATAAACTGTGAGTATACAGTAACATGTAAAGTTATGATGACAATATAATATCCAGAAACGACTTTTAGCATCGATTTGAGTAACGTTGATTTTCTTTCCAACTGAACTCTCATTGTTTTAATGTAGGAGATGTGAACCAATAATTCATCTGTTGTTTATGCACTCAAGAGTAAAGAAGGTGAAAAATCATAGAAGTAAAGATAAAAAAGCAAAAAGAAAAGGATAAAACTTTCTAATAGCATAGTTTTTATGTAGAGGTAAACCTTGAAAAAGCTGAGAGAGAGAAAGGTTGTGGTTGTATAAAAATTTGTTGTGGAACATTTACAAGGACGTCTCCTTTCAATACTTTGTGCTTCTTCTTACCAACACTGAAGCACTTAGTTGTCTCCTTTAACATTTCATGCGGTTGAAGGATACAGAAAGCATGACCTTTGACCTTTGCTCTAGGAGGCCCTAGCATGAGGTGGTTTTTCAACCATATCAAAATTGGTTTATTTCACCATTTTGCAATGGAAACACCTTTTCCACATCACATGAGTCACATGATCAACAACCGGATTCTGCCACTGGAGCAAACCACGAAGAAGACGACAGGAAGTAGCTGGAGGATGATGACTCAGCGTTATTTTTAATGACTTGTCACGTGAACAAACTTATTCATGTGGAATTTTAGTAATGTAGTTTTTGCATTATTTGTTTTATTATTATTGTCTTGTGTTAGGGAATGTGGCTTCCACTCAACCACACTCACAAACTTTCACAATCAAACACCGACAGGCAGATCAGTAGGCAACTCGGGGTTAATGCCTTGCCCAGAGGTACATTGACAGGTGGTTTTGCAAGACCACTCCTCTCTCCAGTAAGCCATGACTGCCATAGTGTGCTAGCATCTAATAGTTGGAGACTGAGTGATCCCAGGATGAAACTCCTCTGCAGTTCTCAGTGAACTTTGGAGATTTTTGACCGTCTTTAAAGCAGAACTATTAAAGGAAAACGTACTTTTTGCCTGTTTCGGAAAATTCCATTTGGGTCTCAACTGTTTCTAAAAACAACGCAAGAGCTTAAAACAAAACCACCCAGCCTTTTTTTGGATATATGTTAAATTGTTTTTGGTGTTAGCTAGCAACCCCAGACCAGCCTGTTACCTAGCAACACAAGCAGAGCTCCATTATCTTTGGTCAGCTGGTTTAGGTGCTGCTTGCGCTGTTTTGCTGTTGACTTACCATCCAGGAAACACTGGCTGTGCAGGAGCCTCTACTAATACTTTTCAAAGGAGTCTGGTTGTATAACTGCACATCTGTTTACAGGGTAAATGTTGAGTTGTGGACTCATTTAGATTTAAAGTGACAGAGGTCCTAAAACAGCTCATTCTTAAAGGATCTGAAAAAGGCAGAACTGAGCAGACTGAAATCTCATTATCTAAGAATAATTTTGTGCAAAAAATGTAATGAAAATGTTTTGTATAGACCATAAATCTATTCTAACTTGTTAAAGAACTTGTTAAAATCAAATGCATAGAGTTCCTATGCATCTGATTTGAAAGAAAATTTTGAGTAAAAGGAAAGCTGAAGAAGAAAAAGGAGAGGTGATGCAGGAGAAAGAACAGGAGGAGCAGGAGTAGTGACACCCAAAGGGAGGTGAAGCAGGAAACCCAGAGGACCATGGGAGGAAACAGCAGATGCCAGCTGTACAACCGCGCACCACTAATCTGTGTCTGTCATGCTCCACATATGAAACACCAAGCGATGACCGCTGTGATTCACTACTGCTGGCAACAAACCAGCCACTGGCAACTCTGCGTGTGTGTGTGTGTGTGTGTGTGTGTGTTTGACTTTCCATTCAGAGCAGAGAGTTCCTTTTAGCAGCAGATTTGCTCTGACGTGATTCACGATGACCTGCCTTCGGGCTGGCAACAAGGGACGCACACGCAGACACTTAGAACGCTTTGAGTCACCAGAATGAAATTCGATTTGCACTTTGCATCTGAATTCAGAGGGAATGTGAAGCTGCTCGGGGTGACGCTGCGTGGCACACCGGCTCAACTGATAAGAAAATAAGGAAAAGTGTCTCAAACCTACACATTTTTGTGTGTGTGAAACTCTGTCACCAGAGCGGTGCATGGGCGACTTTGGCCTTGTGCCTTCTGTGTGAACATCAAAAGGTCTAACACAGTCACACACATGCACACACACACACAGGCCCAAACGCAGGAAGAAAGAAAGATAGAGGGAGAGAGAGAGAGAGAGAGAGAGAGGGGAACACACAGCCGTCATTTTCTATCCATGTCCACAGCAATGGACCCCAATCCACCCAGCCAAGTAGCCACTAATGGAGGCTTGATTGACAGATGGGGACACACAAACCATAACTGTGACTCACCTTTTCAAAGCTTTATGTGTCCATGTGTGAGCATGGATAACCCCTTCTTTCTAATGGAGTCGGTGGCTGCAGGTACAGATGAGAAAAAAGGAAGAACATCTGTGGAAAAATGTGACGACTCTCATAGCAACTGGATCCAAACTGGAATAATCTGGTTGTGCATTAGTGTAAATTAAGTTGTCTGGCATATTGTGTATCTTATTGTTCCTTTAATATTTCCTTAATTATCCCACTTATTCTGAAATGAAAGTATCTTATTAGGATTTTATGCAGAGGAGGAGAAAGTACTCCAACTCCTTATCCAAGTAAAAGTACCAAGAGACAAAATGCACTTGAGTAAATGAGAGTACTTGCTTTTAAAAATACTTAAAGCATTGTAAGTTCAATGTCTTCCCTAAGGCAAATGGTCTTAATTGTGCTGTATATATATATATATATATATATATATATATATATAATTCACTTCTCACCCACCGCGGGTGGTTTCTTCCTCTGAGCTCGGGTCCTCTCCCAGAGGCCTGGGAGCTTGAGGGTTCTGCGCAGTATCTTGGCTGTGCCTAGGACTGCACATTTCTGGACTGAGATGTCTGATGTT
>CAEFZX010015443.1:0-10247 GCA_903066825.1 Alfaro cultratus | reverse complement strand
TTGACCTCTTGACTTGGACACAAATACATCTGGTGCCTGTCTGTAAAATGTCTACTTCTCCATTTCAAATATCACAAATAATCCATTGTGCTTTTTTGCTAAAATACAACTAAGCAAAATACAACATATATAATCTTTATATTATATAAGCTGGGAAATTACTTCGCTGTTGCAGCATAGAGAATAGAGACAAGACGCGGTAATAACCAACTTGAAGTTGTAGATGAAATAAAGTAAAAAATGACTTAATAATTAAAAATGCTACAGCTATAAATTGTAAAGTTGTAAATATTTAATAAAATAACGTAATTGTAACTTTTATTGTAGAGTTAGATGGCATGAGGCAGCAAAGATTTCCTGTATCTGTCCCTAGCACTGCAGAGTTCAGCTTTGCCCCTTTGTTGTGGTGCGTCACTAATGGCCTTATTTACAGAACAAAAGAATTTACACAGCCTTTGTTGGAGGGGCCAGCGGTCCCCTCTCTGGTAGTTCAAGGGGTAAGGGCCAATTGGCCCCTCTCTTGTATTTGGAAATGGTACCCCAGCAGGGACCTCTCTGGGAATCCTAGTGCTAGGAAAGTCTCTGGTAAGTTTTAGGAACATTTCTGGTAAGCTTTGGGAAAGTTTCTGGTAAGTTTTGGGAAAGTTTCTGGTAAGTTTTGGGAAAGTTTCTGGTAAGTTTTGGGAAAGTTTCTGGTAAGTTTCATGAATGTCCTTCCTCTCTCTTGCCTGCCTGCCTCAGAGCAGCCTGGCTGTGTAAACAGAAGGTTTCTAATCTTTCCTGGGTTTGCTGTAAATTCTCATTCAGTGAGGAAATGGATGTTGGTTTCAGAGTGTTGGCTCCGGCAGGAAGCCCCTCACCTCCATGGGGTAGATGCTGCTCTGGGCGATCGCCCCAGCCAGAGACCCCGACACAAACCTCTCCGTCATTCCCAGCGTCTCCTGGTTGCTCCCGATGAGCCGTTTAATCTGAGAGACAGCAGATCAGATTTACTCAGCAGGAACGACCCGTGGCGGCTTCATGACATTCTGACCCGGTTCTGACCCGGGTCTCACCTGCTCGTAGGCCATGAACTTGATGGCGGACTCTGGACCGATTTTGATCACGTTGATGCCGTTTCCTCTCCACAGCGAGCGCACGCCGCCCTCGCGGATCATCTGCAGGAAGCCGCTGCCGATCCGCATGCTGTTGGTTTTGGAGGCGTGGACCTGAGGGACACGGACGCTTTGCTGCGTTTTATTCATAATCAGTAATTATGATCAATACAGTTATAAAAATGCTACTTATATCCAATAAATAAATAAATCTGATTTCCAGATTTAATGCCTTGAAACTGGGTCTCTGTCTCTTTAAAAACTCCTGCTTTTTCTGAAGCTCCGCCTCCAGGAAGTCATCCCAACATGACTCCTCAATTAACCCTTTAACTGCTGAGCTCAGCAGTCCCAGCAGCTGTTTGCTAAATGCTGCTGGCTAGTCTAAAGGAGCTGAGAGGGGGATGAGCTGTGTCTGGAAGGCGGGGCTAGGTCCACCCAGACATTTTGCACACCTGACTGGTTGCCACGGAGATTAAAGGATTTATCTAACATGAAAAAAACTCAAGGTTTGTTTCTGATGAGGGATTAACATTACAACACGATGGATTTTACGATACTGGCCCTTTAACAGTTTAATGGGTTCCATTGGCACATTCTGGATGAACCGGCCCTTTAAGAACATTCATGACCTTGAATCAAAGTCAGTTTGACCCCTGTGGTTCAGGCTGTGGCGGTGTTGTACCTGCATCAGAACCTTCAGCCGGTCCAGCGGCGCAGTGCAGGTCCGGGACGCGGCGCCGGCACCTCCTCCGGCCACCAGGTGGCGCCACCACATGCCGGTCTTCTTCTCCTCCGCGGTGAACTCGTCCGGGACGACGATGCTCTCGCCGACATCCAGGATCTGTGGAGGGAGGCCGCGGCGTGAGGACTGCCGGTAACCTAGCAACAACCAACAGGAAGCGCGGCGTTACCGTGGCGTTACCGTGGAGTGCTTCCAGTGCAGGATGATTTCGGGGATGTTGTCGGCCGGGTGCAGCAGGTGGTAGTCCCGCCACTCGTCCCAGTCGATGGTCATGGTGCCGTTTTTATCCATGCTGCAGGAGGAAGGACACGTCAGTACAGAACCGGGTCAGGGAGGTTCTGACATGCACGGCCGGATCGGATCAGAGCGCCATGCTGGAACTGAAACAGAGAAGCTGCAGGACGGCAACGAGCAAAAACAAAAACAAGAAGCAGCTGGAGGTCAGCTGGAGGTCAGCTGGAGGTCAGCTGGAGGTGATACTTACTGCAGGACCGGGGTCCAGATGAACCCCGCCCTGATTCTGGGACAGACCGGAGACACAGAACCACAGACGGTTAGACAGAGCCACAGACAGACCCACAGAACCACAGACAGAACCACAGACCGGTACCACAGGGCTCTGTGATTGGACCGATGCTAATGACTCCATAAACTGTAAATGTTCACCGTTTTGCTGATGACACTCAGATATTCATCATCAGCATAACGGTGGAAAGAACCTCAAACCTGCTTTATACATGATATAATGTATGGATATTTCAAAAACATTAAATTATATTTATCTGCACAATAAAACCGGAATAAAACTAGGAGCCACAGACGGCTGTTCAGGGCCCACATTTATTAAAACCATAAAAATAACTTTACATAGTTCTCTTGTTAATTCAGAGACAAGATAAGAATAATAATAGTAGTCAGTGATTCATGTGACAATAATTAATTAATAAAGCTAAACTTTAAAATATTTTAATTTAATACTTTCTTAAATATAAAAATAATTAAATGTGGAAATAATTAAAAAAAAAAACAGATTTAATTTAGTTGAATTATTTCATATAATTGAAGCTGGTGGGCGGGGCCAGCGCTGCTATCAGCAACCTGATTGGTTGGTCTCCAGTGAAGCTGCTGTGAGGTGAACCAACTAGATCAACTGGACCAACTGACCAACTGGACCAACTGACCAACTGGATCAACTGGACCAACTGGACCAACTGGATCAACTGACCAACTGGATCAACTGACCAACTGGACTGGCTGAAGAACTGGACAGGTTGGACCAACTGGACCAACTGACCAACTGGACCGGCTGGACCAACTGATCAACTGACCAACTGAAGAACTGGACAGGTTGGACCAACTGGACCAACTGACCAACTGGATCAACTGACCAACTGATCAACTGACCAACTGACCAACTGGATCAACTGACCAACTGGACAGGTTGGACCAACTGGACCAACTGGACCGGCTGGACCAACTGATCAACTGACCAACTGGACTGGCTGGATTAACTGAACAACTGACCAACTGACCAGTTGGACCGAGTGAGATCGACACAATCTCTCAGATCTGAGAATAAAAACATCCTGCTGGAAGCAAGATTATCTGAGATTATGTGATGCAGCCCAGAACCCTCCATCTTTGGCCTAAATAAAGCAGAAACCGTCCACTGTGATGATTAGTTTTGTTATCAGTTACTTTAACTATCAGAACCCACATCGACCCGGTTGGACCCGGTTCCTCTCACCTCCTCAGGATCTCCTCGGCCTGCTCCTCCGTCAGGTGGATCCCCAGGTCCCGCAGCGACTGCATGATCTCCTGCGAGTCGATCCGGCCTGAAACACACAGAGAGGTCAAAGGTTACCGCGGCGTTTCGATCCGTGACCCGGTTCCGGTCCGGTCGCCCCGTCTCACCGTCGTTCTTCCTGTCCAGACTCTTGAAGACGAGCCGCAGCTTCTTCTCATGATCCCGGAGATACTGAACGAACTCCTGGAAGTCCAGCTGGCCGTCCAGGTCCTTATCGCCGGCCGTCACCATGCGCTGCACAGAGAGGGGCCAAACATGAGGGCCGGGGGCCAAACATGAGGGCCCAGGGCCGGGGGCCAAACATGAGGGCCAGGGGCCAAACATGAGGGCCCAGGGCCGGGGGCCAAACATGAGGGCCGGGGGCCAAACATGAGGGCCCAGGGCCGGGGGCCAAACATGAGGGCCAGGGGCCAAACATGAGGGCCCAGGGCCGGGGGCCAAACATGAGGGCCGGGGGCCAAACATGAGGGCCCAGGGCCGGGGGCCAAACATGAGGGCCAGGGGCCAAACATGAGGGCCCAGGGCCGGGGGCCAAACATGAGGGAAACCCGTCCAACATGGTTCCTCAGTCATCTGGATCCGTTAGAGAGAAATCTTTTCATCCGGTGAACGGAGCTGGACTGAGCTCTGACCAGAACCGAACCGGATCTGAAAGGAACTTTAACATTCAACATTAATGTTAAACAGACTGAACAGCCAACAGCTGATCCAGTTAGACCCACTGAACCAGAACCGCTTCAGTTTTCCCACAACTCCCAGTCAGAACCGGGTCACACTGAACTAGAACCTGTGATCCTGATGGAGTTGCAGTTTCTTGGCTGGTTCTGACCCGTCTGGACCCGGATCACCTCTTAGATGATACATGCTGCCCTCATTTCTGCCTGTTTTCCTTCCACCAGATTTTCTGCTCAGAGCCTGAACCCAGAAGGGAAACTGGACCAGACCGGACCGGAATGAATCGGACCGGGCCGAGCTGGCCGATGCTGTACCTGCTGCAGGTCCGGAGGCACCGCCGTCAGGATCAACCTGCTGGTCCTGCTGGGAGCACTGGGAGTGGCGTCCTGGCCGGAGGGGGCGGGGCTTCTCTGGAGGACCACCTGCAGCGTCTCGCAGCGTCCTGCAGACCGGGCCGGATCAGAGCCGGCCGGGTCGGAACCGGCCGCCTCGGCCCGGCTCAGCAGAGCCATTAGCTCCTGCAGCATCCTGGAGCGGGCCGGGTCAGATCAGAACCGCATCACTTCCTGCTGCAGGACGAGAGACGCAGCGTCCCGCGATGCGTTCAGGAACATCTGGTGCTGTGGGACGGCCTGCTGCAGCGTCATCCTCCAGAGCGCTGCAGCATCACTGCAGCCCCGCCGGCCAATCAAAGCCGCACACACTGCTCAGCCGCGCCGGCAGCCAATCACAGCCCGGCTATCAGCATGGAGCTGCGTCAAAGGGAGGAGGGGCTGCAGGGTTTCCCCTTCGTCATCCTCCTCTTCCTCCTCCTGCTGCAGCGGCTCGGACTCAGGCCAACAGAACCGTCAGCATCCAGAACCAGAACCAGAACCTCACACCGGGCCGACTGCAGCCAATCAGCTGCATGTCTGCCACTTTAAGTAAAAACCACTTAGAAGGTCAGGAAGCTGTGAAACACTGTAAAAACCACCGTTAGACTGACTGAATTAAACTTAAATATAAACTGATTGTTTTTGCGGTTGAGTTTTGCCAGGATTCCTCCACCGTATTTTACCGAGTCCTAACTTTAAAATCTGCGTGTGACGTTTCGGGTACGGCAGCTGTGGAGATTTGTGGCAGGTCTGGCTCTCCGTAGCACCGGCTCCACTCAGCAGGAAGCTAACAACATGCTAACTTCCAGTCTGGCAGGCGGCCATCTTCCCCACTGAGGAAAAGTTTCCCATAAAGCCGCCTGACCAGAACCAGACGTTCTGGACCGGAACCATGTGGCCCTTCAGGTCCAATCGGCAGCTGGATCTGGGTCACTGGTTCCCCTCCGTTCATCTCTGCTGACCTCTGACCCCAGAACCCGCCTCCTCTGCAGAATGTTCTGGAGTTTCAGAACCGGTCGGGTTGGGTTTCCAGTTCTTTAACTCGTTTAACCAGCAGGATGTCGGTCACATGACCTGGGGTCACCGAGGGGTCACCGGGTCGAGCCAGGATCCAAACCCAGCAGCTGAGCTCCAACAGAACGTCCTAGTCAAAGTCCAGACCCAATGGAACTACTGTGATCAGACCTTCAGGTGAAACCCAGAACCTTAAGTTCTGGTGAAGTTCTGGTGATTTACCAGGTCAACATGTAAACTAAGTATTCCCAGAGTTCTGATCCATTTACCAGGTTCTGATCTGAACTTGAGGGCTGAATGTTTGGTTCAGAACCAGGACCTGAATCCTCGGGTTCCAGTTCATCTGTCCGTCTGGATCAGTTCTGGACCCAAACACAAGGAGAGGTTCTGGAGGAGAACCTTCTGGGTCCCATGGTTCTTCTCTAAAAACCCACCTCATGTTCCGAACCTGGGGGCGTGGCCCAGTAATCCCGTCTGTAGTTCGGGAGTTTGACTTTGTTAAAGTTCGGAACTGAAGCTAAAAGAAAGGTTCTGGACCAGTTTGGGTCAACAGAACCAGAGAAACAGCCTGAATGCCGGAACCATGGCGGGCTGGTTCTGCAACACGATCCGCACGTCCGCAGTAACCTGAGCTGCGACCCGAACCCCACCGGACCGGACTCTTACCCTGAGTTCGGGCTCGGTTCGGTGGACCCGTCCGGACCGGACTCTTACCCTGAGTTCGGGCTCGGTTCGGTGGACCCGTCCGGACCGGACTCTTACCCTGAGTTCGGGCTCGGTTCGGTGGACCCCCAGCCTCTTCAAGCCGATGCTCAGGTCGTTCACGCAGATCCCTCCGTCTCCGTTCACGTCCAGGACCTCGAACAGAACCTTCAGCCGGTGCTCCTGCTCCGGACCGCCGCACACGTCACACGCGTGGTCCGGGATGTCCGAACCGGACCGGGAGTCCGAACCGGACCGGGAGTCCTGGGGGGGCCGCGGGCTGACCGGGGGCGGCCCGCAGCCCCCACCCGGGTCCACGCCCGCGTGGGTCTCCGCGGACCGACACTGGCAGAACAGCCCGGCGACCAGGCGGGTCCCCTGCGGCTGGATCATGAAGTTCCGACTGAACCGGGCCGAACCGAACCGGACCGAACCGAACCGGACCGATGGACGGACTAGCAGCACGTCACATGTCCAGAACAATCCCAGCTCAGCTTCTACAATATGAACCAGAACCGTTCTTCTGGCCCGTATCTGCCTCTCACAGTTCCCGAGCAGAACCTGTACGGTTCTGGTTCGGTCCGTTAGTGGGATTACAGTCCGGACTGTCAGCGCCGTTTACCCGGTTTAAACAGAACCGAATGTCCGCTGGGTCCGAAACAAACCCAGAATCATCCGAACCCGGATCAGGTTCTGCAGGTTTTCAATTAAAACGGATTAATTTACCGCTACCTGATGTCCGCGTACTGAGCCAAACCGGCTTCTACTAAACTCTCGCCGTTTACCGCGAGATTACTTTAGAAAAACACGGGACACATTGACTGTGGGAATTCCAGCTCCAGACAGGGATCTAGATCATTTGGCTCCGCTTAGCGGTTCTTCTAGCTAACACACGGATCTACTTTTATTGTCATTTAACCGAAACACCAAAATAAAAACGAAGCCAGTAGAAAATGCAGTAAAACAAACTTCTGGTAGATTAGCTTAGTAAATCTTAAAACAGAAACACATTTCATTGTTTTAACACAGACAGCTAGCTGTGATGCTAACAGTAGCTTACCTGTAACTGAGGGGGAAAAAATCCAACTACTTTTCAACTTTCTGATTTAAGTTTTTACATCTATGAGACCAGAACTGGACGGGTTTTGAGAGGTGGTTCACATTGGACTATAATCATAAAACAGAAATACAAACATTTAACCACCTTTATATGACATTATTAGCAGCAGAAAGCGAAGGAAGACAAAGAGTTGGCGCATTGAGCCGGATCTGTCCAGAGCGGCTGGACTCATGGGGAATAAAGGAAAAGCTGAACGGAACCAGTGAGAATGGATCTGAGGTCTGAATCATGTGGACTGAAGCGTTCAGTGACCTCTGACAGGGTGGCCCTCTGATGAACATAAGGAATCACTCGGGCGCTCAGATGAACGAGCAGGAATGGTTCCTGAACTGTTCAGTCTGGTGATGAACGCTAGTTTTTATTCCTCACGGGTTTTCCTTTCATTTCCCGGCATGTCAGCTGATGTTCAGTAACTTTGTTTTATCTGCCTGGTTTATCATAAAGGATGACTTCGTCAGGAAATATTCGGTTAATCTTTGTTTTATTGTTTTCATATAAAAACAGTCAATATAAATGTCCAACAATTTACAAAAGAAGAGATGAAATGACCATGGTCTGCACATGAGGGAACCA
Source organism: Alfaro cultratus (assembly GCA_903066825.1). Lineage (NCBI taxonomy): Eukaryota > Metazoa > Chordata > Actinopteri > Cyprinodontiformes > Poeciliidae > Alfaro > Alfaro cultratus. Next base: position 2,146 of record CAEFZX010015443.1, on the reverse strand, counting down.
CGTGATGAAGATCCTCCTCAGGACCCGAGTCTGCATGCAGAACCTCAACCGGGTCAGAACCGGGTTAAAGCAGAACCAGGAGCATCGGTTTGTTCTGGTTGGTGAGAAGCAGGAACTTCTGCTCCAGCCTTCAACACCGGCAGCACAAACCAGCACAAACCAGCAGCGGTTTCCACGGTAACTCATCATCCTGGTAGTGAAACATGACGAACCTGAAGGTTCTGGTTCTGGAGGCCAGAACCTGCAGCTGCACGTTGGAGGCTGCATGGAGCAGAAACAGGTCAGAACAAACACTACATGAGGTGCTACATGGTGATCTGCAGAGGGAGGCCTGCAGTTGGTCCGGGTGGTTCCGGATGGGTCCGGGTGGTTCCGGATGAGTCCGTGCTGGAGGCGTCCTACCAGGAGGGGGCGGTGTTGGCCAGACGTCTAATTCTCCTGCAAACGACCAGAGCAGATCACTTTCTGGATCTCTTCCATAAAAATCTCTCCAGAAACTGAAGATTTGAGGTTTTCAACATTTTTATCAATAAAAACAGAAAAATACGGCAGAACTTGGAATATAAAAGCCGTCTACAGATTTTAATTTGTCAGAAATGTTCTGGCCGGTCACTGAATCTGGAGACCGACTGGAATCACTAAGGGTTGAAAACTTTTGACCCAGACCCGACTAAACGATCAGGAGAACTGGAGAGCAGGAACAAACAGAAAAAAATAAATAAATATATATATATATATATATATATATATATATCCTCCATCCATCCATCACAGTGGTAGTTAGATTTAATTAAAAAAATAAAATAAAGCTAAAAATGATAAAATAAAATAATTAAAATGAAACAAAAATAAATAAAACAAATATAATTAAATGAACCTCTTGGTCCAGCTCGCTCTATGCATCTAGGAGTCGACCTCTGACCCTCAGCACATCTAGGAGTCGACCTCTGACCCTCAGCACATCTAGGAGTTGACCTCTGACCTTGTGTTTCTGTCCTGGTCTCGGATCTTCTTCTCCATTTCCGCGTCTGTCAGAGTCTCCAGCAGGGGGCACCACTGGTCGGCGTCTCCGGTGTTTCTGATGGCGATCTCCACCGTGGGGAGCGGGTTCTCACTGGGAGATGGGAAACGGGTCAGAACCGGGTCGGAATCGGAGCCGGCCCACAGGTCGGCGGCGGTCACCTGAAGGCGTAGGTGCGCTGGTGCCAGCTGAGCTGCCCCCGGATGCTGTAGGCGATGGTGGTGACGAACTCTCCGCCCAGGCCCAACTCGGAGCACAGCTTGAGGGCGAAGGCCTCCGGCGAGTTGTCGCGCTCCGACATGTCCCACTCAAACTGGTCCACCAGAGAAATGTTCCCCACGTGGATGTTCAGCTGCACACACAGACACCATCAGACACGCCTCCGCCCCGGTCCCGGCCCGGTTCCGCCCGCCCACCTTGATGATGACGCGCTGGTCGGCCTGCTCCTCCAGCAGCCCGTCGCTAGGATACGAGTCGATCTGCTGGCGGATGGCGGACGCTACGGCGGGGACGAAGGCCAGCGGGTTCAGGTCCAGGTCATCGCACAGGATCTCAGCGAACATCTCCGGCGTCATCAGCTTCTCTGGGGACAGGCAGCGTCAGGCCCGGGTTCAGCTCTGGTACCAGCGCCGGGTTCGGCTCAGTTACCGTTCATGTTCCAGGTGAAGGCGTCTCTCAGCTTCTGTCCGTCGATCTCCATGTCCAACCGGATCGGAACCAGTGCCTCCGCTTGCGCTGCGTTCTCATGAATCACCGCCGGGTCGTGGTCATCGAAGCTGGAGACCAGAACTGATCCGGTTACAGACAGCAGAACCAACCAGAATCAACATTTCATGTTCTAATATTCAAATGAGGGGCCGGGGTTTCCCCATGTGGGCGGGGCTTCCTAGGGGGCGGAGTTTGTCAGTGCAGAACTTTGATTTTAGCAGCTTTTCTTAACAATCTGAGATGTTTTTGTTGCCAGACACTTTTTGATTAATTCTAGATTCATTTATAAAAATGAATCTAGAATTATTCTAAAACAAAAATGTAAGCCAAAAAACAGTGTTGTGAAGTAACGAAGTACAAATACTTCGTTACTGTACTTAAGTACAATTTTCGTGTATCTGTACTTTACTTAAGTAG
>CAEFZX010015442.1:0-58738 GCA_903066825.1 Alfaro cultratus | reverse complement strand
TAGATAGATAGATAGATAGATAGATAGATAGATAGATAGATAGATAGATAGATAGATAGATAGATAGATAGATAGATTATGTATAATAGAATATAATATCATATAATAGAATATATATGATGTATAATAAAACTAATCATGCATATGCTGTGTGTGCATCCCCCCCAATTGTCCCACAAACCTCTTTCTATGCCACTGTGGAAAATAGGGGAAGGACATTAAGTTTAAAACAGTCAGTGTGAATATTGTCTGTACTTTGAATCATACTTAATAAATACCATCACCACCAATACATGTTATGACTTCAAACAAAGGTTAATCGCACAGCCAACAACCTTGGATGGGCTCAGCTGGAACAGCAATGAGGCAAGTCTCATTTTCTTCATCACCTCTAAAGCATTGCCTTTCAGCTCTCTGTGCCACAAACAAAAAACCCTAGCAACAATATCAATTATACATGCAGGAGGCAAACAGGGGGATTTATTTCACAACAAATAACCTCATAGAGAGATGCTGAATAGGGCTGATTAGCATTAAAAAAGGACAACAAAACTCCCCTGTTCAACTGCTAAAGAGCAATTTGATGGGTCTGGAATTGGGGGAAATTGGTTGATTGCAATGTGCATTTGAGGGGCTGGAATCCAAATCTCTGACATTTCGTGTTCAAATGAACACACTTCAAAGGTTTTGGGAAATACTTATAATGATAGTCATAGTCATTATCTATGTTGCAAAAGAGGGTTATTCAAAATACAAATGACAGAGAACATACAAATCCACTATTTCTAAAATTAAAAAACTATATATTAAAACTGACTGATTATACTCAGTTTTTATACACCACAACTAATGCGTTGGTCAATAAATTGCCAATGTACAGACAGCAGTTTAAAACAAATTTGTAATGGAAAGGTGGAAATTAAGCTTACAAATTACTGGTGTATGTGCGGCACTGTAAGGTTTTAGCATTTGTCTTTGTGGAAAGAAGGAGTTGAACAGGCAGTCTGATAAACTAAAGCAATGCATGACACAAAGCAGTAAAAAAAATATGTTTTTCTGTGAAGCACAGGGGAGAAGAGTGCCATTGACTGGGCATTCTTGTCCACTATTTAAACATTATGTCTGTAAATTTAGTGCTGCATAAGTATTTACACCAGAAGTCCAGTTTGCCACAAGTCAAAGCAAAGAAACCCATGGAAAAATGAGCTATGGCTACCTGTGACCAAAATTAAACCTCTGCAACCAAAATTAGACCTAAATAAGGCATCCTCTCAAACTACATGGTTTGAAAAAAACAACACTGCAGCGCACATCAATCTGAACCAATCATTTAACACTTTTCTTCAGCAGGAAGAAGGAAGCTGTCCAGGCCAGGATGATAGGAAGATAGATTAAGTTAAATTCAGGGCAATCGTGGGAGAAAACTAATAAGAAGCTACAAAATACCTGAGAGTGGGGAGAGATACAAACCAAAACACACAACCAAAGCTGCAATGGCATTGTATACTTTAGCACATTCATGTGTTAGAACAATTCAATCAAAGCTGACCAATATCAAATTGGGAATCCCTTGCAAAATGTAAAGACAAATGCTCTTCGTTAATTTGACTGAGCTCGAGCAATTTCACTAAAATAAATTGTGAGACATTTCAGTCTCAACATGTCTAAAATCAGTAGAGAGACATCCCAATGATGTCCAGAGGTAATTGTGTGGAGTGTTGGCTCGACAATGCATCTGTGTATGGGGTCAAAATACTAATTAATATCAGACTTTTCAGATTGTTATCTGTGAGCATTTTTAGAACAATACTGGGCTTTGATTTGGCTCTTATTTCACAGTAAAGTAACACAATTCTATTAGTTCATCACATATATCCAATAAAATATGCTTATGTTTATGGTAACCTGTCAACATGTTAAAATGCTTTTTCAAGGTGTGTGTGTGTGTATTTGTGTACTTGTTTCTCTTGGCAAATCATTTAAGATATGTGTCTGTAAATTCTAAAAGGCATTTATGAGGAAAAAGAAAAAGTCATAATTTAATAATACATAATGGAGAGAGAGTGGGTTTAATGATAATAGTAATAAGTTTCTAACGTGCTGTGCTGCCTAATTTTAACAAGTTTACTTCATCAAGATCAACATGGTAAAACATGACATTTTGAGAAATGTCAGTGATAAACTATGATGCAAGATAATAGGAAACTGCCATTATCTGTGAAAACGAGACATCAGTCTTTTACTGACAGAGAAGGGAAAGCTTATCAAACAAGACAAAGGCTGTTGATGGATGATATTTAAGAAAGTCAGGTTATAATCCTTGATAATCAGAAGTGGCATTTAGGCACTTTCATTTGCATTTCTCAAAAGAAGACACTTCGTTTTTAGCATTTATGAGTTAATTCGAAAAAAAAAAATTTTTTTAAAAATAGACCATGTGCATTTTGTGTTTACCAGCAAAGGTTTCTGGGAAGTCGTTCTCATGGTAACCACCGTAAACACAACCGTCTTTCTCTCTGCCTCCTCCTTGTGCCTACCCTTGTTGGTCTCGGCTCTGCCGCTGCTCCAAAGCAGGTGAAAATGGCAGGGTCGACTTATAGCGAGGACCGCTACTATGCAAATATAGCGTCTATTCAGAAAAACATGCGTAAGAGGTAAGGTTTCTCTCTGTTTTTTCTTACCAGGAGCGTCGGGCCGAGGTAGACTGGGGGCTCGAGTTGTAATCTCTGCCGCCTGGTGGTGTCCTCATGCTGCGCGACTCCGGCTAGCTATGCGGTGAATTTCAACGGCTAATTATCTCTGAGGCTAACTTAAGCTAACGGAGGGAAATCTAGGAGCTGCTCTTTTGTTCACACTTGAATACTTATCAAAGTTAATCTCCGTTTAGTGATTGCGCTATTGTTTTTATATTAGATTGCGTGCCTGTAAATAATAGCGCTAATATTGCGAATGATTAGCCTAGAAATACCTTTTTATGGGCTAAGCTATCTAGGTCTTCTTTGAGGTTGCTGGAATCCCCTCCTTGTAGTTTTGGTCGTTTTGTACAACCCTGTCCGATACAAAATGGAGCTATTTACCACCGGACGTTTCGGACTTACCAAACCATATTCGTACAAAGCAAATGCGCAGGTGTAAACAGTTTGGTAAGTACAATACACATGCCATTTAAGTGTTTTATGTAAGTGTACCTCCTACAAAAGAGAAACAAAATTATATGCAATGGTTAAGTAGTTATATGGACAGGGTGAGGTTTGTTTACAGGCGTAATATGAATGTAAGAAGGGACAACATGGAATTGGGTGGGTATGAGAGAGGGTCATTATTTCACTAAGGGGCAATTGACCAGAGCCTTCATGGGGATGACAGCTTTTGTTTACTTGTTTCATGTCTGTATGCAGTGAGAAGCGCAGACTGGAGCTGGAGAGGGAGTTGTTTGCTTACTCCAGATCAGACGCAAAAATGTAAGTTTCACCAGCTGACACATTTTCTTGCACATGCATGCTACATAGTATTATTATTCACTCTCCAGAGGAAATCTCAACATTGCAATGAAAACAGCTGTTCAGTAAAGTATCAAACAATAGTAAAAAAATGACTTCTAAAGATTTTCTTCTTATTGTTCTAAAAATTATTTAAAAATGCTTAAGTGTTTGCCTTTGGTGAGAAAGAGTTTTACCTTCGTGTTATGAATCTTAGAGCTCCATTATTTTCTAATAACGGCATTTAAGCAAAGAAAGAGGTCATAGTTAGTGAGAGGCAAAAGGTACCTAATATAAGGTTGTTCTGTATGAATATTTGCATCCGGATGACAGGTTACTTAGCAAGAATATTGTAAATGGTGTCTGAGCCTTCGAAGGGTGTTTTCAATCTCATTCATATTCTCATTTCAGGTCAAAACAGCAAAGCTCATGTTGATATGAGGCTTCTGAGCAAGCTTCAAATTTAAATCATATTGTGCTTAACCTTTTCTTATGAGAGGTCTAGCTCTTAGTTTTTGACAATGCTCTCAGATAATATTTCCCTTGAATAACACTTCTCCATTGCCTTCAGCTTGCAGATAAAGTGTTCCAAACTGCGCAGCTATCTCAAAGAAATCTGTGGCAGGGAAGCACGAGCGAAAATGAGAAACCTTCAGCTTAAGAGAGATGTGGAGTGCATGGAAATTAGCATGAAGGAGTACAGTTCTGACCATGGAACCCTCCATCAACAAAAGGTACTACATTTACTCACACTTCTATGTATTTATTAACATTGTTTCAGATTGCTTATGTAGATTTTCCCTTGATATTAGCACTACCAACAGACTGCAAAATCCCTAACCCAAGCAAGCAGATATTTTATTCATAATCTGATTTAAAAACACCTCTAGCGGTAAACAAATGACTTAAAGAAAAAGATTACTTCAAACACATTTTGTACACATTAGCTTAATTGCCATATTGTACATTTACTACTTAGAAAATGCATAGTAGACAAGTAGACAGCCCATTGAAATTGCTCGCAGTGGCTTGATGTGAGAGAAGTAAACACTCAAACAGTGCAATTTATCACCACAAGCAAATGAACAAGGGACAAAACAATGAGCCAGTCAGATTATCACTTAAAACTCAATGACAGTGCTTGACAGCTTAATATCAAATTAACAAAATTGGCTAATTATGACTCACTGAGTTAATTGCCCAATATAGAGACTCTGAAGTGCTCCAGAGGTTTAGTCATTCTCTCCCCTCAAGCAGTTGGTTTATTTCCTCTGAATCCTTTTGAGTCCTATATGTTTGTTTTTGTTTTGGTGATTTTTAACATCGGTCTTGCATTAATGGTTTTATTACCATAATTATGACACCTGAAAAAAATAAATATTCCTACACTAATTGGGGGAGGTTTATTTATTTTTAACATAAAGAAACATGTTAAAAAAGGTGTATATTTGAACTAAACCAAGACTTATTGTTCAATTGAAATACAATTACTGTGTGAGTTTAGATTAAGGCAGTCAGTCAGATAAACGTTAAGGAGAGTATCTTCTTTTACAGGCACCAGGCATGCTCACTTGCCTGGTGTAGTGAGCGTGCCTACACCAGGCACTTGAGTAAACTCGCTTTGACTGATAGCCTGCTGCTCCAAGGTTGTCACTCTAGGTTCTTTGTAGACATATAATATTGAGCACTGGTATTGGAGGTATTCCTTTTCTAATGCAATGTGAATATGATTATTTTTCTATATTGTATCTGGTTATTTAATAATTTTTTTTATACAGGCTAACTTCTTGGAAAAGATTTCCAGATTCACTGAAGCGAGCAGCAAGACAGAGGAGCTGGAAGCAGCAAAGGTAAAAATTGCTAATATTTTGGTGCTGTAAATATTTTGGATAAGAGTATCAAGCTTCTTGTGTATGCTACATTTTGCTGCTTTTGTGTTACTGCTTTATATTTGGTGCTTATTTTGTTGGCTCTTTTTAAGTCGTGCTCGATGCTCGCATTTAAAAATGTTTACAAGGTTTATGCAAATTACAGACAACTCTATTGGGGCTCTGTTTTCAGATTTAGGAGAACTGAAGAAAGCAGACATTATGCCTAGTAAATCTGTAGAGGAGTCTATGTTTAAACTGTGTATCTGTAATAGCACAGGTGTCTAATCCTTGCTGGGGAATCTGCACAAGCAGTGTAGTTCAAGCCCATAGCTGTTTCTCCCTTCACTTAAAGCAGTTAAAGCTCTTTTAGATGAAATGTCTAAGACATCTCACAATAACTTGGAGCATGCTGTCTAGAGCAGTCACTTGTAACTGTGTGCAGCCCCCCCCCATTCTCTCCCTCAGCCTGTCGATATTGTAATGAGCAAAATGGTACCGTCACTCCATTATGCATACAAGCCATTGGCTGGCAGTGTGCATGTCCCTCAGGCTGCAGCATTCATTAAGGAAAGCTTACCGGGCTGAAAGCTGGAGACAGATGATAACGGGATATGATTTTCATATTTAATACATTCCTTGGAAGAGCACACGCGTGCCGCAGATTGATAGAAGAATCAATTGCTACTTTAGTGAAACACTTTCTACTTTGCCCTGCAGCTACCGATGGAATCACTCAGCCAAGAAATTAACTTTTCCTCTTTTTTTACCTACTTTGTGGATCTGCTGGGCAGGCTGCATGGGTTACAGTGAATGTTATTAAGCAGCTAACTGTTTGGTATTTAAGACGCTTATCAGAAAAGAAACAGAAGCTACGCTTTTTGTTATGTTTGGAGGGAGGCTTTTTTTGTTGCTATTTTCTCTCTCTCTCTCTTCCCTCTTGGTGACATTGCAGACATGAATCAAAACTTGTCTAAAGGATTTTTCACAAGATTAAAAGTTAAAGCATTGATCCTGACACATTAGTATAAAAAATAGTAAGAAGAAAACTCTAACCTTTGGCCAAATAAACTACACTTCTTATGAATCAGGCTGGTGACATGTAGCGAGGGAATCTCAATAAATAAGGGGACTATTTAAAATTTTGTTTATGTCAGTTGCAAATCTACCTAAATCATATATAGAATAATTACACAGAGCATGGAATTTGAAGCATTTTCATTTTCCATTGTTATGGCTGACAAGTAATGGAAAATTCTGTGTTTTGGAAATCTTCAATATTATATCACACCAATAATAAAAGTAATTTTAATCATTTTTCTTTAATTGCAACACCCAATCACTCGGAAGACTCCTGGCTTGATAGTTATCCAGCAGACAGTCATTGGCATCCTTCATGAGTGAGCTGTGAAACGTCATTGCTAATAAACTGGCTGTTCAGACTGCTGTGTGCAAGGATTATTCTTGGAAAGTTTAGTGGAAGGGGAAAAACAAGCTGCCTAGAGAAAATTTTTAAGCAAAGCCCAAGAGTTTGGGTGGAAAGTGGAGGGTTGAGTAGCTAATTTATAGTTGAGCTGGGATTAATTCTGCCACACTCTCCAATGCTGTGCCAAAAATACCAGCATAAATGTCACTTTCTGATCACCTCCAGTGCCAAACAGGTATTAATACAAAGGGAACTCAAACCAAAGTATTGATTCTATATACTTTTCATTACCTGGACTTACTGTTCAAATATCCAACATCTTTTTTTTTAGTTGGTCTTACAATATAAAAAGCATGTTTTGTAAGATTTACGCTAAATTTTGAGATGGAGGTTTTAATTTCTTGCTTTTTCTTCATTACAATGTTCCCACAACCCAGCGACTAAAAACATACATTCACTTTGGGGATTGGGGACAGTTTATGTTCATCCAACAGACTAAATATATCATTGACCTTTAGAATTTTACTCAATGGCAGTTAAAATATATTGTCCTACCAGATATGAATCTGTATACTGTATGGGATTTGTTATTTGAATTGCTTAAATAATTTCACTTTTGATTATAATTAACCAAACACTTCTACATGTGTTAAATAACACTTCATTTTCAGAAAGGAAACTCCAGATGAATATTTTTCTGTTTTTCCTGAATGCAGAGTAAAGCTGTTCAAAGACGACAGTGGGACAACAGCAAGAACTTTAAGCAAGTGGAAATTTTTATGGACCGCCAGACCTCCAGGGGCTATGATGCCGAAGCTTGCACCACAAGTGTACACTCACACCAAGCATTGCAGCGTTCGCCCAATCGCAGCGTTCAGCTGTGCGAACGTCTACCGAGTGGCCTTTTGAAGGACTTCAGAGTTGGCGGAGAGAATGCCGCCAGTAAGCGAGCGCATTTATCAGATGACATTTCAAGCTCAAACGATTCCCCAGACGGCTGTAATTTGAGTGACAAACATGAAAGAGTGTTGGGGCTGCTCCCATCTGCTCGTGCCTCAACAGCGGCAGCTGGTTGTGTGGCTTCTGCAAGTGATGATGAACGAGAAGCTTCACCTCTGGTGACCTTGACGAGGTCTGAGAAGAATCCATTTCCCAGCAACGGTTACCCTGCGATGACTAAGAATCCCGCTACAGAACCCACTGACTCCCAAGAGGTGACTTGCAAGCCTCTCATAATGGGAGATGAAGAGAGAGGTCTTAGTCATTTGAAGCCTGAAACCACTTTCAGAAAAGGAGCTCAAGAGACATCAGGTTTGCAGTGATATTTCTTCCTTACTACCTTGTTGTAGCTTTTATCTGCCTTCACAGAAACAGTTTTTAGCACTTTATTTTGCCCTTTGAAGTTTTTTATATTTTTCTTAAAAAAACAAGTGATACTGTTTGGGTTGTTTACATTCAGGAAAATGTGAGAGTGTTGGAGAATCATGCTCAGATGTGCAGTTGTCAGAGAGCAGTTCCAGTGACCTGACAATTTCTTTGACACAATCGGAGCTCGAGGAGGATTTACCAGTGGAGGCAGGATCAGAGAGAAATGCCTCTTGCGGAGGAAGTGGTGATCACAAACAGCATTGTCCTGATTCATCCCCCCACTCTGATGAGTCTAAGAACACAGCGTGGTTAAACAGTGAATCCTCAACACCGGGGGTGACTTTGAAAAGGTAAAGTACGTTTGAAGTGTTTTGGTTTCTGAAATTTTAAAGAGACTATCCAGTGGTGTTTTGTTTTCACCTATAAAGCTACACTGACAGCAAAAGTACATCTGGGTAATGTTGCATGGATTTCTACTATACAAAATTTTACAAAATATAAGATTTGTACTGAAGAAAGATATCTGCATTTCTTCCTTATTTGTGTTTGGGTTGATGACATCACAAGAGGCATGTGAATTTAGCTAATCATCTAGTCATGAACACTAGGTGACAAGAAACTTTTAATATGGCTTTCAAGTTGTGTTTAATTACAAGGGGTTGAACCTTATGCCTTTGATGACCCCCAAGACATGATGAATGCTGCCATGGATGGCGAACAGTGACAGTGACTATCTTCTAGACTTTAACTCATAAGACTTTGTTCTATTTTCAGTATTTTCCATTTGAGTGGTGTCCCTACATATTCCTTACCCAAACATCATCTCTCTGATCTCTCTCATTTTTTGGCCCCACTCTTCTGTATCAAGTGCTTCCAAGTTATCTTACAGTTTTTTAAATAAAATTTGGATACATGACTCTGTTTAACAACATCTATTAGTAGAAGGTCAAAGTTTTTATTTGATCATCGGAGGTTCTGTGTTATGTTAGAAAATCATTGTGATGTTGTGATAAAGTCACATTTCTTTAATTATCTCTTTTATGCTTCCAACTTCATCTGTGACCTTTAACCCCTTGATTACTATAATCAGTGTCAAGTGTGGGCATTCTGTACAGACTCCATTCCGAATTGGACTATTGAGATGCAAAGGGTGAACTTATGGTACTTTGACACAGTATTATTAATTATTGTATTCCAAAATGTCATATTAATTTACTAATGTGGATGCAAAAACACAAAGAAAAATGGGAGAGAACAGAAAAATCTAATGCCTTTTATGTGTCATGAGAGACATTTTCGCATAGACACTGGTTTATGGGAGGATTCACTTTCTTTTCTTATTTAAATAATTATTTGCATCAAACCAGCAAAATAAACTGAAACTAACCGACAACGGCACATTTTTCTGGGTTTTCTTCTGTTTTAGGACATTGTACTTTTAGAATTGGCACAATTTACTGAACCTTTTTCCAAAAACCTAAGCTAAGCTTGCATAAAAGAATGTTCTGCATGCTCAACCTGAACCACATTGCAGTTAGTGATAGTAGGTGAAGTTCTTTGCAAGTATCAAATCTGGGGGTGACAGAGAGGAGCTGAGGGAGTCACAGTCCATGCCACAGTGTTGTCTGCAGCTTCGCATTAGCAGCGGCTGTTGTGGCAGTGATGCATCTTATAGAGGGGAGAGCTCAGGACCTGTCCACAACAATATTGCCATAATCCAAGATAATGCTCTAACAGAGCAATTTTCTGCTTGAGAGACCTCAGGAAGTCCCCACTGGAGGAGGAAATTGTGGCACCATAGAGTGTTCTGGAGGGTGGGCATGTGGACAGCACTTACAGCCACAAATCCTTAGCGTGATGATGGCTTCTGAGTTGAAGGATCACTTTGGATGGAGTCGGAGTCACAGAAAACCCCATGTGAATGTTTTTGCACACAGTGCTTCTGCTTTTCCCCCCTCTTCATATAAGCAGGCCCTTGTGTGCATTTTACAAACCACTTTATTTTTGTGCATTTGTAAACATATTTGTTTATTTTTTTCTTCTCTCTCCCCTTATGCTACATTATAGATTATACTCTGCTTACTGTACCTGTTATAAATATCACAAACCTTTCTGAGCACTGTCTAATTGGAAGCACATTATTTAAAAGTTGGTACATCCTTTGTGTATTTCTAAAGCAGTTTGAAAGATTATATTTTCCCTCTAAGGATGCAGCAGGCACATTTATGTGTGGTCTAGCATACTTTTTATGCTGTGACCCTAAGAGGAGTTGCAGTTAGCCTGCAATGGAGAGACGACGGTGGGGGCTGCTGCCACCATTGTTAACAGAGAGCTTCTGTGTCTGAGGAGAGAACCAGAGGCTTTGATGTAAAGCTCAGAGAACATCCTGCGTCTATCGTCTCCCTCTCTTTCCCTCTCCCTTAAGGTTAGAGTTTATATCGCTCCTTCCATTCAAACCCCATTCCCAAGCAATTCATTAGATTATCCCATTATATTTTCTTCCTCCAGCACGGACAGACTGAGAGAGATTGAAATATTGTCTGAGTTTCTTCTCATAATGGCCCCAGTGTGTCCGCCTCACAAATACAGTTTCACCTAACTGCACAATGGCTCGAGGCGTTTTGGTACTGCCAAGCGCTTTTAGTCCAAATTAAAGAGCAGTACATCATGTTAGCAGTATAGAATTAGTTATAATTAATTGTCATGTAATCACAATGTTGTTGTAGGAGCACTGCAAGGTAACGGAAGGGATATACTGCATATATTATACTGTGTATATGCAGACATACATATATATACTGTATAACGTATAATACGCACTACAGTGCATTAAACCTTTTTGTCCCTCTGCAAACTGCTATCTGCTTAGTAGATACTGGTACTGATTTCCATGAATGTCAGCCTGGTTGAGTCCTTCTTTCAAATCTTCTAGGCAGATACATATTTTTTTTGCTGTTTGTTGAGTGCTTGTGCCACCCCCAACACTATGCCGCCCAGGGTAGTGAGCTATATTGCCTATATCTGAAAACCATTTAGGTTTAACACCACAAAGGTAATTTTAGAACTAAAAAATATATAGAAGACTTTCTCATGCAACCAGAGAAAATTCAGGACACTTCAATGTTTTCAATGTAATCTAATGGAACTGTTAGGTACTTTGAAACCAGAACTTTTAAAAACCTTTCAATACCTCAGTACTGCTAACTGACCCATGCTTAATATTGTTTTTCTTTTCTCACTTGTTTGCTATTTTTGTTGTGACTGGCATTGTTGTTTCTCTGATTCTCTGGCCATTTTCTATTTTCTCTCCCTCTAGTCGTGTTTGTCTGTAACAGACATGATTTCCCATTCGCTCTCATTTGTTGATAAAATCTGCCCAACACAGTAAAGCAACTAGAACCTCCCATACTGTTTGCATAAGCTGTCAGAACAGGACACAATAAGAAGATAAATAACAGATTATGTCTCTTGAATTATCGTCTTATTGTCGAACATAGACAATATTTAAAGGCGCAGCTGTGCTGGGACTATTTGTGGCTGTATTTGTCAGTTTGGTTGAGTTATTTTTGCCATCTGTGCGAGCAGTGTGCTTCCTCCTGACACCAATCACTCAATTTTGGGACCAATTCTGTGTGGTTAAAATCACCCGAGTCAGAACTGTGTGTTGTACAGTATTACTGCTGACCTCTTCCACCTAGTTAAAACATCCTGAGAACAGCAGAAACATACAAAGTAAAGATATACACCTGGACTATTGCAGAAAATTCTCTAATTTACTCTCTCCATTTCTAAGACGTTTTCTCTAATAAAGTGGAACAACTTGTGGCACACTAAGACACATGTTTTGTCTATTCTTTCAAAATGTTAACAGGAAACAATCTGCGGAAAAAGAGGGAGATATTGTCTGCTGACCCTTAACCTAAGAGCCTATTACAGACTGTCATAAACTCTCTCTGGCCTCTCTTTAAAGGATGGCGGCTCAGAATGTCTCTGTTGGGGTTTCTGGGCGAATTCAATGAGGGCCACCCAGAGCTTAATGCACAAGAAAGAGATGGATTCTGCATATCCACATGCATTAGGGATCCATTTCTCATTTCATAGCCTCACTAGGCCAGATTAAAGTTTAAATCTTCAACCAAAGAAATCATCCAGAGGCCCCTTTATTTTTATTTTTGGATTTTTTTTTTTTTTGTGTGCTTTTTTTTTTTTTTTTTTTTTTCTGTGAGCTTTTAATGTGTTCCTAAATTCACTCTATAGATATAGAGTGAATTTATAAACTGCGTTAGTTATAAACTATGTTAGTTATTTTCTGCATAAGTAGTTTAACTGGACAGGATTGAGCCTGCGTTTTGCTACAGCAGCAGACAGAAGTTCTGTTTTTTGAGTGCCAGGTGTCAGAACTTTTCTGTGCAACCTGTTATTACATGTGGCACCATCAACAGACAGTGAAGTGTTGAAATCCTGCATTGTTGCCGTCACGTTTTGATGGCCGGATTCTCCGGTGGTCCTTGAGTATCTCAAGGAAATTGCCTGGAGAAAAAAAAAAAAGTGTCACAGATTTTTGGATCAAATGGCATCCTTTTATTTTTTTTATTTCCTTATACAATTTCAAACCAAATCGATTATATGACCTCCGCTTTTTATTTCCTTTCATCACAATATTTGCAATGGTTTTTTTTGGGGGTTTTTTAGCCTCTCCCTGGAAGGACTCTTTAATCTGCTAGACAGCATCGAAGGGCGACTCCACGGCGAGCAGAGCCACGTGTACAGAGATTCCTCAATAGATGGGAGACAACTCAATAGGATTATCAGGTACAGCCTTCCTGTCTTTCTTCAAACTTTACAATCTTATCTCCCCCTGTCTAAATGGAAAGCCATGTAAATTTATTTAATAGCTACGGAGCAGTTTGAGCAGATGAGAAAAACATATTATCCTTCTGCTGAGGGCTCTCACATTAGATGAAGTGTCATCACCATCAGGCGTGCGTCTTTATTTCTGAGGGGTTTTACAAACGCATGGGATTGTTATAGTAACCACCCCGGCTCGATTGTTATTGGGAGTCATAGAGATAGAGGACAGAGAATGCGTTTCATTAGACAGGGCTTCTTTTTCATAAGGTTTTTATACTTCATAGCATGAATCATTTACCATAATTGCTGCTCCTGTCGTAAAGCATAAAAGAATAAATGTTGCACCAGAACAGGGCTGTCTAACTACATAGTGTGCACTTACCTCCGTCTGTTGTGCGACCATTTGGTGTCACGACCCTCATAATGTTTAGTCGTGCTGATGTTTATGATTATGCTCGTTTAGGATGTTTGTTTGTCTTTGACGCGTTCTCTGCAATGCTGGCCTGGGGCTCACCTCAGGGCGCCATGGCAATAGCTGACCGCTTTCTATATATTGGGCAGCCTTTGTGACAATGGAGCGGGCTTGATTGACGAGGACCTTGAAGTATGTGGGACTGTCGTCCTTCATGAGCTTCGGAGGTTGTCATGGAGCACAGAGAAGGGCTGCGTGCTACCACAGGAGCTGGTGAGAGCGCATCAGTCTAACACTGAGCCTAATGAAATAAGGTAAGGGTCAGTGGATGTTTTGTATTATCATGGTACCTCAAAAGTGATAAATGGTATTTCTGTTTGAATTCTGTTAATTGTTGTAGTTATGCTTAATTATTGGTCTCAATAATGGGTTTTTGTTATTGTTTGAATCATGCATTTACAATGACAATTGTCCAAAACTGTTTTCAATTTCTTAGCTTACTAGCTAAAATTTTGACTAATTTATATTAATAAAATTAATTTTGTTTTTTTGAAAATGAAATAAACAAAGGTTTTTCAGTTTATAATAGCTTTAAAACAGACACCCAAATCATTATTACTATAATAGCAGGAGTTCAATAGTTTTCTTTGCTAAAAGCATTCACTCACAGCAGAGGTGAAATCTGCTTTACAGACTGAAAGTTCGCTGAGTGTTCTTTTTACTTTTATTTTATTTCTCCATAAGGCAGTTTCTGAGATATCGCATGTTACAGTTTGATTTGTCTCCCTTGTCCACAAACCTGAAAGGTCATCTTGGGTGTCACCTCACACGGCATGGGTGAATGTCATGAGTAAATTAAAATGCCCTATCTGCGACTTCCAGTCCTTTTGGATAATGCACAGTTATACTCTGAGCCAAATCCATGTTCTGCTTCACTAGCCTATTGATTTCACTGAGACCTTTTCTATTATATACTCCAATTCTAAGAGACACATCCAGCAGCGTCGTTCTCTGGAGATGCCAGTTGGTTGACCTCAACCTACTACCCTGTTTTTCAGCCTGAGGTCATATTGGTATCTGTGTCTATTCAGTGTTAACTGGAAATTAATCAATGATCTATAGTTCTGACATTGTTTATAGACGTTATGTTACAGAAAAAAATCTTTTCCACAAAACATCTTCAAAAACATTAACCTATCAAATGTAATATATTTTGCTCTAATCAAACTTGCTCACACTTATGATTATTTATGCTCATTTTGATTTTTGTTTAAATTTTTTCTAAAGAAGGCACCTTTTTTGTTAATTTTTCTTGCTGCCTTACCCCCACCTTAACTACAGCACCAGCCTCCCTCCCAGTGCGGCTCGGCTGTGGGATCGCTGGTTCAAGCACGCCCTTGTGCTCAAGGAGAGCCGTGTCCTCAGCACTGAGCGCCTGGTCCAACTGTTTACGCCGCTTCTGCTGGAGCATGATGCCGACTACAGCCAGCAGGTAGCGTCAAAGACACGCACACACACTGTCTCATAGGGCACAGAGAGAGTCATGCAGTAATAACACATCCACCCATTTTTAACAAGCAGACATGGCTTGTTATTATACTTCTGTTTCTTTTTTGTTTTGCTTGCCCTTGGAAGAAAGTTTTGGTTTTCCTGCTCATGAGATTCTTTAATGGAGGGTCTTTTCACACAGCAGTAATTACAAATCACTCTCAAATGGTTCACTATTAAGACAATACTTGCTTTTAATTAAGGTTTTGACTCATCAGCTGAATCAGTTTTTAAAAAAGTCTACTCTTTAAAAACTTTCTCTTCTCTTTTATTGTTTGACATTTTCCTCACACTCATGTTGCAGAAGTATTCATACAATGCTTTCACATTTTGTCACATTAAAACCACTGGTTTCAATGTATTTTAGAATGGATTTTTGTGATAGACTGATGTAAAGTAGTTTAAGATTGTAACCTGGAAAGAAAAACTACACTTAAAAAAATAAAAATTATAAAACGTGTCATCTGTTACAGCATGTTGCTACCTCCATTCGTGCTTTTCCACCAAAATATTAATGTTTGGTCTCATCTGTGGAGCACCTTCTTTCATTAGTTTGCTGTGCAAATATGGAAAGGTTTCAAGGGGTGTGAAAACTTTCATAATCAACAAGAGATTGTTTACGATTACTGTCCAGCTATGGACCCTTGTGTTTTGCTCATTTGTTTTGACTCATATTACTGGGATTATTGTGGCTTTGGTTTGTTGAGCAGTACACCCGACTCATTGAAAGAGGCAAAGAGGAAGGCTGTAGAGCCTCTTGAAAATATGAACTCACAAAAGAAAGAGGGGTACAGCCATCTACATCATAGCATCCAAGTGCATCAGAAAGAGGCTGAGTGAAATCTTTCTCTTCCTTTATTGCTTTGAGTCTCGCTCCATCTATTCCTCCCTCCTGCCCTCCACTCCCCCCATCTCTCCCTTTATGTCCCTCTGTCCTCCCGTACAACCGCTCACTCTCTGCACATGGGCTCAGACAGACATTTCCATTCACGTCCTGCCACGCAGCCTGGCTACTCCAACAAATGGGAGCATGCAGCTCGCATGCACACACTCAAAGTGGCCCTTTGAATATTCAAGTGCTAACAGTTGCATTCATTGATATTTAAAATGCAGTGGATGAGCGAAAGCCCTCAACTCACGGTGGATTTGACTAAATAAAAAAAAAAGGAATTTTAGGGACAAGGATTAAGACAGTTTCTTTTGTGGGAAAGTCAGATCGGCATGTGTTTGTATCTTTTTCTCCTCTGAAAAAAAATGAAAGCGTTTGCATTGTTGATCTTTTCTGTGACCTACTGATAACGAATTACAATGCACTTAAATTTTGTCACTGTCAAAATCCTCCTGATCATCCCCTTCACATTAACATTCATTTAAAGTTCCAAATGGCTGTCCAAGGCTGAGAGGCAGCCTTTGATCACAAAAGAGAGATCATGATGGCAGGATTTGATTTGGGTGCGGAGAAAGGAAATCTGTGTGTGGCATCTCCCTGAACAGCTTCTCTTAATTGTGTATCCTCATCACCACAGAGATAAAAATGAGCTGAAGAGGCGGGAAGAGAGTAGTTTGTCTCGATCCTCTCTGCCAAAGATATCTGAAACGTGTTGCACATTAACGGCAGGGCGATTGCATTCTTTAGAAAATTCTCTAATCTCATGGATGAGAAAAGAGGGAGTGAGAAAAGCTAAAGTGATTGAAGAAGAGAGCAGGCGCAACGTTGTGAGAAATAATCTTTTTTTTGTTAAAAGAGTGAGGGACTTTAAGGTTATTGGATGTTGGTGTACGAATACACATTACTGCTGCACCTCGGCGTGAGCAGCCATGGCCAAAGTTCAATTTGACGCTTCCTTCACAAAATGAGAACAATTAAGAAGGTGGTTTTAATTTGTTCTGTGCGCAGGCCAAAGTGTTGCTGAGGGCACTTCTCTCCCGGTCCAGTGAGGAGGGCCCCTCAGCAGAGGATGAGAGTGACTCTTCTTCTTTGTGCAATAATTCCTCCGCCTTGGCCGACGCAGACGTGGAGCCCTCCCGATCGGTACGCGCGCAACACATCCAAGGTAACTGCAGATATTTATATCGCACATCATGCTTATAGTGAGAGCTCTAATAAGGTTGTATGCAAAAAAAATATACACTTAGTACAAAAAAAATCTGAGCTTTTAATTCATTTTAATACGTCCTAGCAAATGATCAAATCTCTAGGTTGCACCGATTGAATCGAAAATTGAGCTCTGCTTCTTATGACACTGTGAACTGACTGTGTCTTCTTTTCCACAAATTTCTCTCCAGAAACTAATAAATAAAATAAAAGAAAAAAATATATTTTTCAGCCTTCCCACAGTAAGCGGTCATCAGTTATTAATAAGAGAAGCAGAGGTGATGTCCCACTGGGTGTGTTACAGGGTGTTCTCTTTAAAAATTAATTTATAGATAGACAATATAGACTAAAGATTTTCTGACCACATTTTGTAATTTCTATGAGATTAATAAAAAAGAGATATAATTACAAAAAATGATCCAAGTTTTTCTGGCAATACATGTCGCATACAATCAGTAAAAAATAGTCACACATTATCTAATAGCCTTCTTCAGTGCACTTATTCTGTAAATGGCAAACAAAATGCATTTAATCATATTTTCAAAAACATTATTTATTGGAATTAAGTGGAAAAATTGACTTGACAGCAGAAGTACACATCTTAACTTGCAAAAACCATTACGTCACAATAAATCTTAATTTATTTTTTTTATTATTTTATATTACCAGGTAGTTACCATGGTAATATATGGTACCATGAAGAAAGTGTTCTACTTTCTTCAGGTAAGATTATTGCAGTGCTTTAAGCTTACTTTGATGTATGCCAATACTTAACAGTCAGTCTTTTGCTGCCTGATTTTGAAAGGCTTTTTCAATGTCATTTTCAAATCCAGCATATTCTATGACAATTGAGACTAAAGTTTAAAAAGATCAAATAGAGCAATGTTGCTGTCCTTGGTTCATCCTTCCTGTTAACTGTTGAAATACTTTTTTTTCTCTTTTTCTCTGTCTATCATGTTTGGAATCCAGAATTTTCCATTACAGAGGGAGGTTAAAAGCTTAAAATAAAATGGAGCAGTGTTCTACTTTCTTCAGCCTTTCTGTTATCTGCTGAAAGTCTTGCTTTCTCTTGTCATGTCACTGCCTTCACAAACCTCAGACATAATTTGACATGTCATACAAAATAGTTTTAAATACATCTGATTTTGCTGACTTCAGTGATGCTGCGAACAGCAACTCTTAAGTACCATTCTCTGAGTAACAGCATCCACACTGAAGAGTGTTATGGTTAGCATGATGTGGAAGCACTCGTGTATAATGCATTCACCAGAAAAAGGATTGGATTTTTGAGTTTACTACCAGCCAACCACTGGTCAAGGCCAATCAAGCTGGAAATCGCTCAATTCTGGTTCTACAGATAGTTTCTTTGTTCATCTTCATAGATGTAAACGCTATTCATTGCTATTTTACTTTTGTTTTTCGAGTCTTTTATGCAGACAAACATGTATGTTCTTTTGTGGAAAACATGTTTGCACAGAAAATGTTATTTACTTTGCCAGTTTTTATGCAGTCTTTCATTCAGATATAAAGAAGGACCCCCTTACCAATTTCTGTCCAAGACTCACTTCCTCCCTCGCGTTGCTTCTCAGTGTGTGCTTTCCTTTCTTACAGAACTACAAAGCACTGAAGAGGACAGCCAGGACAAAAGCCTGGTGGAAAGTGGTCCTATTAGAGGTAAAAAGGCATTGCTGGTGCCTCAGCATTCACACTGTCCTTATGTTGTGGTTTGTTTTTCTTCCCACTGCAATAAATAATGGGCTCCTTTACACAATGGCTGAGGCAGGCTGATCAAGGTGAATCCAGGGTCAAAGTCCCACCTGAAGAGCCATGCTAGTTCTCTCTAATTATCTCCCAAGAAAACACTAGCAGTGTTTCCAGCCTGGTCCAACGAATTCTGGCAGGACTTATAATTCACTGGCCCGGCAAAATGTGGTTTGCTTTAATTGTCAGGGCGCCAGTGTAGGCAGCACAGAAGATCTGTCATCGGTTCTCATTATCTCCTAAACAATGCTCCGGCAGGGCTGGACTTGAAAAAGTACTAGATGTGACGGCATCCTGGAAGCTGTTGGTGTGCCCATCCCTCAGCTCACCTCTGAAATGTAAAGCCATTCCCACATTACCCCTGACTGTCCAACTGGGCTTTTCATGTCGCCGCATCCCTAAGGTGCACAGCCTGCAAAATGAGTCCAGCAGTTTGATATTGTACACCTAATCAAAAGAGCCATAACCAGCTTAAAAAAAAAAAAAACATTACTAAAGATTTTGCAATGAAAAAAATTTGCTTTCCTGAACAACATCAGTGTCGCAATCAAATACCATGACCTTGGAACTGAGAGTAATTGCTCAGAGATGTGCGCCTGTAGCCTTAGTGGGTAGATGTAAAAACAGAGGCTATGTAAAGAGCTCTGGAAGATTGCTATCCTATGTCAACACTTTCAGCAAAAAAATAAATTTACCATCTGAATAATTACTTTTAAAACTAGTTTGGTATAGATAGATTTGGTCACAAGAGATCACAATATTATTTTCTTGATTTCAAAGGTGGAAATAATTTTCACCTACATGGCCTTCTTCTGTTTTATTTGTCTCGGTAATCACCCCAACTACACATTGTCTTATAAAGTATTCACACCCCCTAAAAAAGTGTTGGTGTAGAAAGTTTATCACTTTCTATCATGTTAGATGCTCAAACTGAAATATATTTTACTGGAGTTTTATGTGCTACACCAACACAATGTTCTACATAATTGTGTAGAAAAGAAGTTATGAAACATGGATTTCATAATTTTATACAAACTATAATTTGAAAAATTGGCATGCATTTAGATATAGCCTCCGAGAGGCTATACCTAATGTTTCTCTATCAGCTTTGCTCATCTTCAGATTTTTGCCCCTCATTCTTTTATGCAAAATAACTCAGGCTACATCAGATTAGATGGAGAGTGTCTGTGAACATTTCCAAGCCAATATTCTCAATTGTATTTAAGTCTGTATTTTGACTAGGTCATTCTAACACACCAATATGCTTTGATCTAAATCATTCCATTGCAGCTCCGGCTGTTTGTTGAGGGTCGGTGTCCTGTTGGAAATTAAAGTTCTGGCCAAGTTTTATTTATTTATTAATTAAGTTTATTTAAGGGCAGACACACAAAAAAGAAACTGAACATGCCTGTATCATGGCGCTTATAGTATAAGTTAATTTGCAGGATCTGTCCCTAGATGAGCTTTTATAAACAGTATATCTAAGATATGACTAAGATATGAAATAAGACTAAAAGAATAAAATAATTAAAAGTGATAACTTAAGCAATCACACACGTAGCAGAGTTTAGAGTCTTTTCCAGCTTTTAGGATTTTCCCATATTCATCTTAATCCGACTCATCAAGTCTGACCAACTTCCCTGTTCCTGCCGAAGAGAAACCTCCACATAGCATTATGCTGCCACCACCGAGACATTTTGGCCTGATTGGCTTGTTTTTTTCTCCAAGCCAGTGTCAGAAACACCAAATCACTTGAGTGAATGATTAACAATCTTTAAACCGTAAATGGTATGAACTTCTCTAGGTCTATTCTAGTCATTCTGAAGACACAAAGTGCTTTTACACTTATCAGTTTCCATCATTCAATCTAGCTCACAGCTTTTTAACGGTCACAAACCGATATTCAGATGGTAGACAACTTTGGATTTAATTCACATGTGACAGAGGAGACTTGAATCACAATTCTGCTCTACTTTTTGATGGTCCATCATCTAAAAACCCAATTAACCAATACATTGGAGTTTATGACAAATTTGTCTTTTTTTCCCCCCCCAATAAACACCAGGTCTTCCTCTTATATATTGTTTCCCAAGATATTGTTTCACAGTCACTGGTATGTCACTCCCAGTTCAGCAGCGAACCCAAAAACAAAATTCAGCATGTTGCCTCATCAAACACTAAAACCTGTGGAAGTCAGAAACCCGGCCTTTTAAGCTAATATTTGACTGTGACTTTGTATGTGTTTGTGTCTGTGTGTGTGCCCCCCTGAGCAGAGACAAAAGCATATCAGTTACTTAAACAGTCAGCCATGCAGAAAAGACTGCCGAGTTCTGAAGAGGAGGAGGAGGAGGAAAGCAGCTTTTCGGGTGAGCGACTGGAACTTGATCATTTAAAATCTTGACGTCTTTTGTTTCCTCATTTGTGCATATTAAGGGAGCTCAAGACTAGTTTTGAGCTTCCTTGTAAGTATGAATGCAAGTATGGATGGTGAATTAGCCTGTGATGAGATCAATCAGGAATCAAATGGTTTTATCTGGGCTTGTTTGCTCTTTTAAGGAATAAATCATGGCCATGAAGAGGACCTGGGGAGGGCCAAACGCTCCTCACATCAAGACCCTTACCCTCGGTAAGAACATTGTTGTTATTCAACGGGCCACAGGAAATGGGCCACCAGACACCAAAGTGGTTGATGTACATTTGCATGGCGGCTCTCATAATTCCCTGTTCATTTCCATAAGATCAAGGGGGCACCACCCATTAACTCGCTTACAAAGACAAAAGGCCCCTAAAGCCCCTCTTACTCACTGTTAGCTGGGTTCAACCAGAGTTCCAGGATTCAAAAGCAAATCAGCTGCCTCGAAAAATAAATTGGAGCCATAATACTACTGTTTTCAGCCTTGTTGTCAGAATGCAAACAGATCATGTCAAGAACAGAATCACCGAAAACTGTTTCAGAAGAAGGGGACTCGAGAGTCGATAAGGACAAATGTCCTCTCATTTGTCACCCTCCAAACATTATTTACCGTCTAATGATAACTGGCTCGGCAGAAGCTCACACCATCTCGGTTACATTTGAATATCAACACAACTTCATCAAATCTGCAATCGCTTTTTAGGTCCTCAGAGCGCCTCTTCACCACAGACCCATTTGGGCTTTAGTAATGGCTGGGTAAACGTTATGAGGAATAATCTTCTCTGATTTCATGTGATTACTGGGCAACATGCTGACACGAGGGCTGAAGTCTATATCTCCCTGTCAAACAAGCGCTCCAGTCTGCTTATTAGTCCATGGAAGGGTCTAATGGCCTGGCTCTATTGTGGTCCTCCTCACTCTTGCCCCTGCCAGCTCCACTGACCAACGTATTTAATAAACATGAGCCAATTTTGGGAAAAAAAAAAAAAAGCCCTTCTCAGGTGGTGTCTGTCTCCCAGTCAGGGATGTGCATGTGGAATCCGCAAAGTGTGTGATTAAACAAAATTTGCTGGGCAAAATGCGGACATCCCAAATGCACCCAAATGCAATGATGAGACATAAGGTGTGTGTGTAAGTAAAATAGGACAAATGGGTAGTTAGGCATGTCTGACACTGTAATCTCCTCTCAGTTGGGAGAGAGACATCCTAATCTTCCCCTTGTCGTAGCACAGATATCTCTAATTTTTACGCTGTGCTCTGATTTAAGCATTTCCCTTAACCACAGCTACTTTTGCAGTTTATTGCTCCCACAAGTGGTCTGGAAGCCTCGCACTTCAACAGAAGCACAACACTGCAGCTTTTCTCCTTCTCTCCGTCTTTCTTGCCCCTTCCTCATCCCTCTTTGCCTTTTCCTCTCTGTCATCCCGTGTTTTCCTCTCCCTCCTCTCCATCCCGCTTGTTAATTATTTGCTTTATTTTGTCAGCGAGCTGATGAGTGACTTCAAAAGGAGGACGGAGCTGGACTCGAAATATACAAAAATGGCTCCGTCTCTGTTGTCTTAGACAATAATTATGATTTGCCTGTTAAGCTTGGGACTACAGCAGAGGGATTGTAGTTTAAAGCAGAGGCTTTGGTACAAAAATGCATTTATAGCCCTTTGTGAAGCTCCTCATTATGTGTGGGCTCGATTCATTAAGTAATTGGTTTGCAGTTGTTTACATGAGTATTAAGGCCTTCTATTCAGGGCCTTTGAGAGATACATTGTGCAAATGTTGCATGTTATGAATGCAGAATGAGAGGCGGGGGGCCAGTGCTATTGGCCAAACACTGCTCCCGGCTGAAAAGCGAGAGAAAAGCTCTGGGTGCTGCTTTGCATAGTAATGACTCGGCCTTAATAAGCTTTACAGATTAAAAACATGCAGTCTATACAAGATGCAAGGAGATACTCTTAACACATTTATATGCGCTCATTTCTCTATTATGGAGTTGGAGAGATTTGGAGTCTTTCATATTCTTTTTTTTCCCCCCTCTGCTTTGCTTTCTCCCACACAGTGTTTTTCAGTCTGATACTTTTATGGACTGTTCTGTTTATTGTGTTATAACTTGCAGGGAGGCGGCTGATCTGCAACATTTATTACAGATTTTTTTTTTCCCCATTGTAAATCTTTTGCAGTCAAATCACTTTGTGGTTGAGTGGGGATGAAAAGAATAATGCACGAAGGAGTGAGTCTTAATAAGCAGCTGCACTCCATGTAAAGACCACTTGTTCCCCTTTGTATGCGAGTGCATGCCGCTGCTTCCTCTTGTGGAGGGAATAATCTTGCTTTTCTCTTCTGCAGGCATTTTTAGATGCCACTCCCTTCTTATTTTTCAGTTCAGGTTTTTAACTTACCATTTTAACCCACCCACCCTTTTCCACCCGGAAAAAAATCCCCCCAAAAAACATCCTCAACGCACGTGCAGACGGACAAAACAAAAGGGTGCAGCCGTCCAACGGGATAATAAGTGCTGTGCCTAGAGCCTGCTTGACAAAAACCTTGACTCAACCATTAGTGGTTTACAGCTTTGGTTTGGACAACAGGATGTGCTCAAGCATTCGACCTCAAATCACTATGTGTCAAAATCAGAAGCTCTATCTGTCTCCTTTTAGACCCCTCCTCTCTGCCTCGCGTGAGGTGGGGGCTGCATTGACGATTCACCTAAAAGACAGATGGAGGGCTGGAGGGGGACGTGAGCTGAGAGAGGGGAGGGAAAAGGAGGAGAGAAAAAAACGAGAACAGGAGTGGGGATGGAGTGGTCTTTCTGCTACAAAATCCAACAGTGAGCTAAGTCAAATAAAAAAAGAGAAAAGCAATGTAGCACATCAGAAGGATTATTTTTCTATTCTTCTCTGAATGTTTCATTGTGGAAGAACACTTCATAGAAAAATAAAGAAATTACTAACTGTTTTCTGCTTTTTACACCAAGCATTGTTGGATTTGCCACTCTCAGCGTAGGCAATAAGAGAAGCCTAGAGATGCACCAATCACCTGAACTGAGATCAGAACGGGCCAATTTCCTCCTTATTTTCTTCGATTAGCAGATTAGACTCTCAAAAATCTATTTTTTATTTCATTTTCATTGATTATATATAAACAAAAAACTTTTAACACAATAACCAATGACAAGGAACTTTGAAGCACATTAACAATTTTTTTTCACAATAATGGAGATATTCTGGTAAAAAAACAACAACATATATATAACAGTTAGACATATCCAAAACATTCCACTGCAATTTATTTCAGGATTGGTGTTACATTTGGAATTGACAGGTCAGACCTCAAAGAAATCTGATATCACTCACACCTGATAACCATTAACCCTTACGCCCTAATATAACTAAGAAAGGCAGCATTTAGAAAGTCTGACCAGTGGAGGTCACTGTACTACACTTGCTTTTTAGGATTTAACATCTTGTGCGATTATAAAACATGCAATTCTATTTTTGACACTTTCTTTTTTTGAATATTTCTGAATATTTATATCGGTGAGTTCAGACCTTGGAAGAAACAAGCCCCCAAAAGCACAAAATATACTATAATAAAAGAGCTGGTGTAATAGGCTGTAATAAAAGATGCTCTTTTCTAAAGTGTAGCTGCAGAAACAGCCAGTCAATTTCTGCCACCCCTTGTCTGGGCTATAAAGCAACAGAAGCGCCATGAATGCGCTGCCCTTCATCCAGCCTTTACACCGACAGTCTCCACTAGACCGCCACCAGTCACTGGGAGAGCGTGTTGTGTTGAAATCAGTGGCCCAGATACCTCTCACGTTGAGCTGCAGTACTTGCTCGCTGCCAGCAGAGAGCACTCACACGTTGGAGAGCATCCACTCATGCTGCACTCACAGGCGCCTCTCACTGTTTGCCCCCACTGAGGGGCTACATCCTGCTACCATTCAGGCCCGTTAGAGCACATCTAAGCGGAGCCTAAACAATGTTTTTGCAGGGTCATAGCTGGGATGGGAGTAGGAGTTGATGGGAATGATGAGGTGATGGGTCTCCCTTTACCTTTAGACAAGCACAGCCGAGCAAAAAGTGCTATTGTGCTATTAGCATTTGTGCGTGGGAGACAGGGGCTTAAAAAAAAACCTAGGATAAATAAAAGCAGGTTGTAGCTGTCGGCAAGGCAGTAATAAATGCTTTGTAAGCATTATTTTCCTTGACAGTCCTGCTTTTTCCTGGTAAGACTCCTGGTTAAAATGGAAAATGCATCTTTGTGACTCTTGGACACTAGTCTTATGAATTTGCTTGATTTGCAGTTAAAGAATTTATGGTTGTGTATTTGAGTATAGATATTGACTCACCTCATACACAAATTGCTTTTGCATTTGTTTGAACATTATACTGTTATGTGCATTAGTCTGAACACTTTTGTTGTAATTTGTCATTATTAATATAATCGAGTACTTTCTTAAGTGGCTTCTGATGCTGCTTGCAAATGTTAGATCAAATGAGAAATGGATCCCAAATTGGGAAATAGGTCAGAGTTTGTTTAGAGAGTTGTAAGTTTCTGCAATAGTCTTAAAATAGCATTGTTTCTCTCACTAACAATTATGGTGCATAAAATAGGTGACAAGGGCTGTTTATTAATGTAAATATTTGTATATTTTAACTATATGTCAGTGCATTTCTAACTTGAAATACATATACACTACTTTATAGCGATCATCATAAGCATTTAATATTTTCATGATATTAAGATTTGCTAATTTTTATGCTATAACTTTTCAAGGACTATATTGTAAAGTGGCAAATAGAATGTGGTGGAGTTTGAGAAAACATTTAGTAAATGAAAGCTGCTTTAAGGGCATCTAGGTACTTTCCAAAATTAAACACAACACAAAAGCTGGATAATTATTCAGGCTATCTGCTCCGGTAGCCATCTTGCAATTGGCTGTCTAAGCAGTCTACGTCAAGTTTGACAGAAAATTGACAAAAAAAACAAACTTTGAAAACCTTGTTTTACCATATACTGGTAATGGACACATACCATTAAAAAAACATCAATTACCCTAAATCAAAGTGAGAACTAAAAATATGTTTCGTCAAGATTAGGAAAAACAATGTCTGTGGGGTCAGTTTGGTTTTAAAGATTATTGGGAACAACTGTTGCAAATTGCAAATCCCACATAAAGTGAACAGATACAACAATAGGAGGAAAATACATTACAAGTATAATTTGCATCATTTCACACATAATGTTCACCTCTGTCTTTCTGCCCTGTGAAACACATCCCAGCCAGTTCTTACATATTCAGATCACTGCCTCATTTAAGGGAAATTCGGGAAAAGATGAACTGTGATAAATGTTTGTGGAGACTGAATTTTCAGGTCTGTGGGGTCAGATCCGGGCTCGGTTCATTGTGGTAATGATTCTGTCTTAAAATCAATACTGCACCTCACTGAAGTGGAATTGTTGATGGGCCGTTCCTGTTCTGTGGGGGGAAGTTCGAGAAAAGAAATGCGCAATTTGCTCTGTGAAACGGCTATTACTGCGGCAGAGGAGAGGAAGTAATTTCACCGATTATTGCTGTGTTTTTGCTGCATCGTGGTTCGCTTTGGATCCTCTATACCGCAGCTTTAAATGACTATACTTCCATTGGTGTTTTTGTTAAGCGTTACTGTTGTTCAGCGTAAAAACATGAACACTACTGTTGTGAGAGTTTCTTCTACTTTGCAGAAACTCATTATCTTTATGCTGTAGCAAAGTCGCAAAACCTGTTGCGTACCCATATTCAGGTTTATTTACTCAAATGAAAGACTAGCCATGTGTGTGTTCAAGTACCAACCTTTTAAAAATTTGCAGCTACAAAAATATGAAAATCTTTATAGTGTTAGCTTGCTAATGACAGCAAGGTACGAGCAACATGTCTACAACCTAGTTGACTGCAAATTGGCTAACTGAGCAGATACTCCAGCTAAACCATCTAATATCAGCTTGTTACGCTTGTGTCACACTATCAAGACCAGAACAGGAAATATGTCAAATATTCTACTAACACTACTACATTTAGAAATTATTAAATATTTGTGCTGAACATTTTTCATTTTCAAAATTTCTGTCATAACCCATTGTGGACATTTTACCCATTGCTTTTGCCAGTTATCTATTTTTAAACTTTCACATTTTTTGTATGCTTCAATGTATTCTCTGAACAAATTTATGAACTATTCATTTATTAGGAAGCACTATTATAATATGAATTTACAGGTTATATTGCGATGATTCTTTTTGCTCTTTGATATATAGTTTCTAACAGAAAAGCAATCTTCCAGATTGGACAGGGAGGTTCATCATATTCTCTCCTTTCCTCTCAAGTCTTGCAAAGCACCAATGTATAGTTTTAAGCATGAACAACTGGAACACAGGCAAGGTAATTTACTCCTCATGCTCGTTCAGTCATACTTGCCAAGATTTAACTGAGGAGATGAGGGTGAATGAGAGGACGACAGTCAAAGAGGTCATGGGTCTGTAGTGATGCAGATGGAAGAAATCATAACACAGCTCTTTTTTTGTAGTGCAGCAAAGCAAACTGCATTATTTCTTACTTTCTTCAAGAAAAGCATCAGCACGTGTGTGAAATAGATGACGGAAAAGCCATGTGGATCTGTTCGCTAACCTGGGAGGCGATGGGGATATGTTTTAGGGTTTTGAATAGGCTCTGTCATGATGTAAATTAAAGAGGACGCCTTTAAAAGTGGAGGGGGTGGCCTTATTGCATATGCATCGAGGTAGATCAAAGCCTTTTCGGAGGTCACACATTTACATAGCGATATCACCGGAGCTATGGGAACCTGGCAACCCGGTCTTTGGGCTATTTTTGAATAAAGAGGGCCTTGTGGAAGTCTTTTGCCGTCATCAAACTTCCTCCTACTTTAGTGTCTGAGTAGCTAAACCTTATTCACTTCTGTGTATTGATTTGTGTCTCTTTATTCTCCAAGATTCTGAGTGATTTTACATTACATATTTTATATTTGAAGTATAAATTGCAGTTTACTTTTTAATGTACTATTTGCACAACTTATTGATTTTGGTGTAAGTTTTATATTTGCATTTTTTGTGTGAAAAAATAAAAAAATAAAACTTTTACCTGTCTACTAACTATCTTCGTATTTCCAGGAAAGGAAGTTCAAAGGTTTATTCTGCTTTGCAAACAAAAGGTGAGTGTATATGCTGGTGTTTAACGTAATATATGTTAATTACACCAAACAGACCACCATGAAAAAATTGCCTGTTAGCATAGTGGAAATTATTGTAAAATTGGAGCTTCACCAAAAATTCTCAACCGTTTGATTACAATTTTCTGTGATTGCAGCTGAGTCTTTTGAAGAAAAAAAAAGATCTTGAAGCCAAATCTAGTTCCCTGAAAGCTTCTTT
Organism: Alfaro cultratus; assembly: GCA_903066825.1. Taxonomy (NCBI): domain Eukaryota; kingdom Metazoa; phylum Chordata; class Actinopteri; order Cyprinodontiformes; family Poeciliidae; genus Alfaro; species Alfaro cultratus. The sequence goes on along the minus strand of CAEFZX010015442.1, from coordinate 30,098 downwards.
TGAAGCCACTTATTCAGATGATAAACAACTAAAATGGCCTGTTTGGGAGAAGATCCTGCCTCTATTCTTTATATATGTATATTATGAAACTTTTTTTTTATTATCTTTATTATCTTTATGTTAAAAGTGAAACTGTTTATTTATTTTTTCTTCAATGCTACATAGGGCCCTCTTCATATTGTCTTTGTCGTTTTTGCAGGAGGTTTTGCTTTAATCATGTGATTTTGTGTTTTGTGAAGACTTTTGGCAGGAATCTGATGACAGCGACTTCGAGATTGAAGCAGCCCTACGTCCTCCGACTTTCAGCGCAAACAGTGATGGCACCGATGACTTTTATCATTGATATTTCTGCAATGCTCTGTATTATATCAGTGTGAGACATGTGGCAGAGCGGCTTAGTTATTCACCCCCTGACCATACTTTTATTGGTCTGCATTCTAAATCATATGCACAGCATATTGTAAAAACAAATAATAAAGTTGACAGCTCTCACGCTGGATAAAGTATGTGAAGAGTTGTCCAACGCTCTGATGTTAACCCCGCTTCAGTCTCTTTATCTGAACAACTCTCCCGGCTCATAATAACAGCTCGAAATAGATTAAACTGATCTTTTAAAGCGATTTGTTTGCACTGGGCTGAAAATCCTGCATTTCGAATGCTGCAAGCATCTCAGAGTGCTCTACTTGCAGCAAGCTGGAGTGTAGTGATGTGAGTCACCTGTGAAACGACAAAGCACGATGGCCACTCTGCTCGCTCCGGCGTGACCCGTGAACCCGCTGAAGAGGCTCATTTCTCAGGGCACAAAGTGTAGTAGTGCTAGCAAACTCAGAACATTTGGAGACCCCAACAAATGCTCTAAACATTTTCTTAGGGCCGGAACAGATTTGTGAACTGAAAGTACAAAGACATGGTTAAAATCTCTCTCTTTTAGTGTGCTAATGACTCATGAGTAGCTGAAATTATGCTTATATTGCAAAATAGTCTTCTGTAATTTAGGATTTTCCCGCACATTGAACATCCTGTGTCTATTATTAACTGTGTGGGAGGCTACATTCCAAGGTTTACATTTATAGTTCATTATTTCTGCCGTGTAAAATTTCCAAGCTGAGATGTGGTAAAAGCCCCCTGGCACATAGTGTCAGCAGGATTCCATTAGTCAGCTTTTGGTGACTTTATATGCCTGAACCTTTCAAAGTAGGACTCCACATTCATTACCAATAATGGCTTCAGTCGGCCCTGACCCAGCACAGGAAAGGGAATGGGGCAGAGCAATTTACAGTTTGCTAAAAGGTTCCCTAACATAATATCCAGTTAAGGAGCATGTCAACAGATACTTGTGTGCGACTGATGGCTCATGGTGAAAGTGGAGTTATATTGTACTAATGTGTACTAACAGGAATATTTTTTATGAAGATCTTCTTTGAGTCTGTGCCACTGAGACAATTGGGATGCTATTCATATCATTTCTTTCACTGTTATTGGCGTAAGTACGTGTTGCAGTTACAAATGGGATTTCAGACTCAGGTTGTCAATGGATGAAGCTTGTCTCTTATACTTGTTTGGTTTTATCAAAGCAGCTCATGTTTTTCATTGACATTTTTACCTACATTGCCACTATGAGGTTTACATACATTCATTGTTGCCATTAATGCCTTTAACGTGGGACCTTAAATGATTCGAACTGTCCTTTTATAAGATGCAATAATATAACTTAATATTCCTTCAGTTAATTTTAAAACTATCAATTTGATGCACACTCTTGAGTTTATTTGGAATTTTACCTAAACTTGGGTCAAAATCATAAAGACAAGCTCAACTATATGCAAACACCCCACTCATATTTTATTAAATTCTTCTGGGCAAGTCACATAGAGACACACTTTTCATATTGATCAGAGAGCTTCTGGGTTCATTCTGACTGGATGTTTGCCTATTTTCATAATTATAAATAGGATAGCCCATTAAAACTGGTTCCTTTCCAGGCACATACCTGGCTTTAAAGCGTAGTTCATACATTTAAGTATTGTTCAGGTTGAGGCCAAACGAGAAGCTTAATGTTGCTTTAAAAAAAACAAAATCAGTTTTGATGAATATTTGAGATAATTTTTTCATTGGAACACCCACTTCTGTCCATGTTTAATTCATACAACCCAAATTGCCACCATCAAATAAGATGTAGAGAAAAAAAGTTATCAAAATGCTCTTAAAAGCCAGCAGCTGGATAGAATAACTTGGATACAATTGGTTGTTGTAGTGCAGTGATCCCAAACAAACAGATAAACTGGCGTTTTAAACGAGCTATGTTCTTTTTAATAGGAAGAATGTTTAAATGTCCACTTAGAAAAATGCAAGAAGTTCATTGGTGAGAGCAAAAAGTTATTTGTTTTTCAGCAATTTGAGAAGGGTATATATATATATTCAAGCATGCATACAATTTTGACTGTGGATTTGAAAAATTCTGCCCAAGGTTGAATTGAAGTTGAAGGGTACATAAATGTGTAATCGTTCCAAAATGGAAAAAAATATATATATATTATTGAAAAGCATACTTAAAAGCCAAATAGATCCAACATTCATGCCTATGATGAGCATACAGTAACTGATTGGCACGGTACACTATGTTTTTTTTTAATGCAAAAATGTTTTGATAATTTTTTTTTATTTTTATGAGTGCCAGAATTTCAAAAACTATATTTTTTACAGATACTGTACATATGTTTATTGAAACTAATAAGGTGGCGAGCAAGGAAAGATGTTTTGAATGAGTCAATCTTTCTTGTAACCAATGAAGTACCCTAATCAGTTGTTTCTGGGTTCATGCACATAAAGTAAACGGTGAATAAGAGCTGTGTCTACACATTGGAGAAATGTGTGCATGTAAATGTGTGATTTGCATCTTTGGAGACTTTGCTAAATAACAGAAACCAGGGCAATTTGCTACTATGATTGATCCCTCACTCAAATGTTAGGTTTTTAGGATTTGAATTATTGCCTCAGAGAGAAATACAAAGATATTCACATAATGGTCCAAAATCCTTTTCTTAAAGGTTAAAAGACCTGTTCATTTATTTCCTCACTTTGGGGCAATGTCTTTCACATAGCCCTCCAAATTACCATTGATAAAGGAAACATGTATCGCTAGGGAAAATAAAATAAGGCAATATTGTGTAAATCTGAAGCTGTTTGATGGTGTAGCTACACCTATTGTTATATGTGGGAACCAGAAAACATTTTCTTGATATAAATATTTTAGTATCCTTTTAAAAGTAACTAAATTGGTGTTTTACCTAGTCTTTAAGTTAGCACTTTTAATGCAGTTTTAGCACATTTTTAATTGTTAGTTAAAAATGCCATACAGCATTTTTTTCAACATGAGTTGAAATCTAAAATAAAAATGCAAATTTAAAATGTTTTCCTCATTCATTCAGCTAAATTAACAATGTTCTTACTACTGGCTTTAGCTTTGAGTTGCATTTTTAGCATTTGAGCTTTTTGTTGTTGCTTTTCATTCAGATCCATGTATTTTACTTAATAGGTTATTGTTAATATACATGTATGTGATAATTATTTACTTGATTTCAACCTCATTATAAAAATAATTGTAGTAAAGAACTGCTTCCTTGAGGACTCTTTAGTGGTAGATATATTTTTTGTCTTTATTAAATGAAACAATTTCCTAGAATAATTCAACATGTCTGAAATGAGCGTCTCAATTTCCATGACATTTCAGATTAAAGTAAATTATGAAAAGTGGTCAGCTCATCATATCTAATTTCCTTGTTAAAACTCCGCAATTTGAAATAAATGCTTCCTGTGTAAGTGTGGTGAAAAGCTGATCTTGCTAGTAAAAGTTTATTTTTATTGTGTCCAAATACATTTTGTTTTTTTACAAACAATATTTTTTTGGATGTGATTTAATGTAATTAACACAAAGTATTTCATAATTGTAAAGTAGAAGGATATTTTTTATTTTTACAAATAAAAACTTGAAAAGTCCAATGTACATATTTACTCTGGTTATTGATTAATACCTTACAGAGCCACCATTTGCTACAACTACTGTTACAAGTCTTCCTGGATTCATCTCTACAAGCTTTACACATCTAGATATAAAATTGTTGTCCATTCTTGGTAAATCTGACTCGATAGAGAACATCAGTAAAAGGCATTCTTTTGTCACAGTTTGATTTTGGTTTGGACTTTAACTAGGCCATTGTAACACATGATGTGCTTTAATCTAAAACAGCCCATTATAGCTCTGGCTGTAGGTTTAGGAATCATTCACCTGCTGGAATGTGAACCTCCACCTCAGTCTCAGATTTCTGGCAGCTTTAGGTTTTCTTCAGAATAACCCTCACCAGCTTCTCCGTCCCTGCTGAATAAAAGCTCGCCCACTTCATGACAAAGCTGCCACCATGTTTCAGAATTAGTTGCAGTGCTAGTTTTTGACCACTTTTTTTTCATTCTGGTGAAAGAATATCTGTTTCTTTTCCATTGTTGTTCTGTCCCTACATGGCTTGTTGTACACTTCTGTTTTCCTTCTTTCCACTTGATATGTAAAATCAACTTTTTTTCAGCTTTGTATATCTTTATAATGTCATTCTCTTATCAAATTTCCTCCTTTGAACTGCAGACTCCAGTCTTTGTGTCTGCTGAGCTTATATGAATTCCTTCTAAGTCCAGAAGTAATTCACTCCTAAGAACAACCATAAAAGGCACCACAAGCATTGTTGCAGTGATGTGTTGAAGGGGGAGTGTCAGAAAGGGTAGTAGCACAAAGGCTAATTTCAAGGCGTCTATGATGCTGAAGATAATATAGTTACTTGATTTTGCTATAGAATGGCACAATGTGTCTGGGAAATACGTAAATACATTTATATCCCCCGCTTTGAGACCATAAATGTTGAGTGACAACTAATGGCTGTCCTGTCAACGGGTTCTTCCACCTGAGATGCGGACCTCTGCAGTTCCGCCAGTGTTGCAATTGGCCCCTTGGCTCTTTGTTTTAATTATTTCTCTCCTTCTCAAGCTCCTGAGTTTAGATAACCGGTCATGTGTTGGGTTATGCTATGTTGCATATGTTATGTTATGCTATGTTATGTTATGTTATGTTATGTTATGTTATGTTATGTTATGTTATGTTATGTTATGTTGGCTTGCAGTTATGCCACACTTTTGCTCTTGTATATTCAAGAAGGTAGTGAGACATTTACTGTACACATAACTGTGACGGTACATTACAAGTCCCAATTAAATATATTTTGTGGTTTTAGTTTGAGAAAAATGTTGAAAAGTTAATGAGGGTTAAATACTTTCACAATCAGTTCTGAATGAATCAAATCAAGATACTGCTCTCCTTTTTTACAGTCAGATGCATTTATTCACTGTGTAACCAGGTACTCAAGATATTAAAACACAAGGCACAATTGTTAATTTGAACAAGAAAAGCTAAATAAAAATGCTTCTTGAGCCTTCTTCACTGTAAGAAGCTCTTATAGAATATGTATTCCTTCATAGAATGCTGTAGATGAGAACTCACCGCTGAAGCTCACATTTTCAAATTCCAATATCACTTTATAGTTGCAGTCAATCAAAGTAGTTGAGCATTACAATATCATCTATCAGTCGTATGTTGAGTAAATACAACGCTTTCAGTAAATGGAGTGACGCTCTTGTGATACACAGAGAAGCTTTCCTGATTGACATAGGTCAAGGTCTGATATAATGTGGTTTCATCAGATGTACATGTCTACAGAAGCAGCCTCATTCCTGCTTGACAATCAAGTAATATTTCAGAGCTGATTTAAAAGAAGAACCAAACATCGAAAGCCTGCTACCTAACAGTGGATAGAAAATGGGAAAGAATGGCTTTCCCATTCCAGGTTATTCAGCCTCATTTTACCAACAAGTATACGGCATGAAAGGAAGAAATACTGTGATATGTTGAGATGCTCAGACTTCTGATTGCACTCAAGTCCATTATTCAAAATACAACATATCTTGTGGTTGCGTTATGGTGCACCACAGTTGGAGAAATTGTGTCCTGTACTCCAGATCTCCATGTTTGATTGTTGAGCAGCGTTGCAAAATGGCTCTTCAGTGTGCGGCTTTCATTCTCTACACTACCCTACTCTTACTTTGCTCTGAATATCATTTAAAGCAAGGTCATTTTGATCTTCTGCCTCAATAGACCTCAATTAAATATTCATTCATTCTGATGCAGCCTCTCCTGCATCTTCTTCGGTATGTGTGTTAAAGAGACAAAAGCTTTTGCGTTTGATTATACAAGCCTGTGTGTGTGTGTGTGTTTTAAGAGATCAGACACCATTAAACCTAGTTAAACAATCCTTTACCCCTGATCAACTGTGTTTAGTAAAAATGTTTGCGTAAGCTACTCTGATTTATGTCCTCGAATGTCTGAAGAGGAACAGTTTATTCAGTTTAGAAAGCTCATAAAAGCTACGTATCCAAGTCTTTTGTTTATGATGTTTCATGCTCTGCTACATATTCGTCAATAGGTTCCTTTAAATTTTGTAAAAGGTTTAAAAATTTACATGTTATGTTAAAGATTGAAACATATTAATGTTTATAGAATCCAATACATACAATAATTTTCATAGAACACTTGCATGATAATTCTATATATCTGACTTTGCAATTCAAGTAAATGTCCAATTTTTAGAGTTACATTGTGAATGTCTTAAGTTGATATCCTCATTCCAGGTTAATTATAGCAACAAAACTACATGTTAATGTTGACTCAGTTATAATTGAAACCACATGTTTACATATGCTATTAAAACTATCACCTTTATCTCTAAACACTTGCAAATGATGTCTCATCATGGGTCAATAGGCTACACAATCATGGACTGCTGACTTTATAGATGTCCAGAAGGAAGTCATCAACACCCTTCACAAGTAGAGTGTGTGTTCGTGGTTTTGTATTTGATACATTTTTTCCAACAAGTAGTAATATGTTGTATCAATAACACTGTATGGGAGCCAAAGCCTGGGCCCCATAAGAGGAAGTGCTGTTTTTGGGTTAGGCTTAGAGTTAAAGTGTGAATTGAGTTTTGGTTAGATTTAGGGTTAGGCATGTACTGTCCCCTCAAGGCTGTGTGTTATCCCTTTTGCTGATGCAACTCTCATGGAGTTTTCTTCCTCTCAACTTATTATGAATATGCATGGATACAACATTGTGAAAAATCAGATGGTCTAGCATTGATCTTTGTGGCTTACCCTTCTTGCGGATGGGGTCAATGACTGTTTTCTGGACATTTGTCAAGTAAACACTCTTCCCCTTGATTGTGTTGACTGACCAGTGGGGAAATTCAGGTATACCAGCAGCAAAGTGAAAGGCAAATGGAAGCATGTAGATTCACATAACGGTTAAAATATAAAAAAAATAAAAATGAGACAATGTGTGCTAAGGGCAACTTGACAACACCAGAAAAATAAGAAATAAGTTATAAGAAACAACATACTAAATAACTAAAACCTGTATGTATATTATGGCTGTGTAATTTTATCAGTTGTACGATATTTATCAATATTTTTTTTTCCTCAGAAAGTATCGAGTTTTCATCCGTGAGTATTGATACATTAAATCCTACTTTGTTTTTTGTCACATCCACATGAATTAAATGACAACTATCACACATGACATTTTTTACCCAGTTGCACTAAAAATGACATGTGATTAAACAACCAGTTACAATTAATTAAATAATGAAATGAAATAGATAAATTACATTATATAATATAAATAAATAAGACAAAAAAGGTTCCTTTTCTGCTTAGCCTGATACACGAAGCCCCATAATTAACATTTAAACAAAGCAAATGTATGACATAAAAAAATAAAAAACATTTATTACACCAGTATTACACCATCAATTAATTCAATCCATGTCTTTGGAACAGTCAGAAAGTGTCACCAAAATCACTCTGTCCCTCTAAAATCTTTCAGAAAATCTTAAGAATATATTGAATCGCATTGAATCATATGGTTTGCTGAATATTGTGATATATATTGTATCATGAGCAGAATATCACATATTGCATTGCATCGTAAGATTAATGTACCGCTACAGCCCTAATGTGAATATGCTTAAAAAACTGTTTTTATTTGAACAACTAATTGAGAGTGAGTTTGTTGGATACAGTGATGGTTATACATTTTTACAGCTGCTGGGAATGTGTGGTTGTAGATGTCAAGTTTATCTCGTGAGTATACTAAAGTGAATAAATACATAAAGAAGCCACTTTATCACACAAGGTTGTCGAGAAGGACGTAAAGAAAATAGGTTGTATTTGAACCTTTCAGCACCGAGGACAGTTCTCTGCTCTGCTCAATAGGTGGATTCATTGACATCCAGTTCAGCACTGTAACACATAGATAGTTTCAGGCAAAATACATGCCTGAAACAAAATTATCTATTAATTTATTTTGGTATTAAACATTAATATATATATATACAGTTGGCTAAATCACACTATACTACCTGATTTTGTGGATTTGTATTCACTTTTAATCTTATTTCATAATGAAGCCGTTAAAAAAAACTTCTTCATGTTGACTTTTGTGCCAATCGAAGAGCATGTAATTTAATTTTCACACTCTGAAGAAACACAAATACTTGTTAACACTGTCATAGTTGTGACAGCACAGAATGTTTTTTTCAGCCCTACCTACCGTTAAATTTAGCACTACTTTAGCACATATTTGAATGTGCAGCAGGTGAACAATGGGTCCAAGGATGATTTGCACATGAATGAGGTCTGTGAATAAGAGCATGTGTCACAGGGGAAGGCTGTCTCCATCGTCGGGGCAGAAAGGTTTGCTCCCTTCTGCCCCGACTACAAGGACCAGGTGAGGATCTTTGACACAAAGGGCCAAGTGAAAATCTGTTCAGCACAGACCTCTAAAGACCTTATTATGATGATGCTTCTGGGAGGAGAAATAACAAAAACAGTGTTGTTCCCATCTATGTCTGCCTCCAATGTCTTTGCAGATCGATGTCATGTTTTTTGGGCTTTCATCTTTAGATTACAAAGCTACAATATTGTTCAATCCTACATAATGTATCCATATCTGTGTCTCATGCTCAAGCTTGAACTGCATCTATTCTGATTTATTTTCTCTTTTCTAATTTATTTTCTAATCTAAGTCTAATCTGAAACATAATGTTTGTTGCATTTGTCTTTCGCCAGCACAGATGCCTTTTTCATAGTATGCTTGATTTTGCTTGGTGGAGCACAAAGTTGGGATGGTGGTGATTAAAAAAACTTCACAAATGTTCTGCTTGCTCCATTTCTGTGATCTCTCAGCTACATATCTGGTGCAGTCTGCTCACGTTGAGCTTAATGAAGAGGCCCAAGCTGATGCTCTGATCACAGGGCTCCCTGCCTGAGATGCTTCTGATCACATTACAATTAACTACATTTAAAATGGAGGGCAGAGTGTCACATTTATTATTATTTCCCATGGTTCTGTTTCTTTTTCTCCCTCTTCCTTTTTACACTCTCTTCCTTAATCCCCATCTTCTCCCATCCCTATTTTCAGCAGTGGGTAATTAATATGGAAAAACGAAAAGACATCATATTCTGCAAATTCCTGTGAGATTGGCTTGCAAAAGCTGTTAAACCCAAGTAGGCAAATTAGTATTCATGCAGGTTTTCCAGTTGCAAGTCATTTTTTCCTGTGGGACCAAGTAGTAGATTGGGTAGACAGGCAGTGCTCGTCCTTGATTATGTGAGCAGAATGCTGCTGCAGAGCCAAAGCCCAGCAGAAAAAAATAAAATAAAATTCCTTCGGCAGTAAATCAATTTCTGTGACCTGCTAAATGTAATTGACTACACTGTAATTCTTTAACCCTGCGTATGAGGCAGAAAACACATCCTGAGGTTGAATGATTATACCTGCCATTATTTAAATCCCCGGTTTCAGTATTGGTTAATATCCATTTACTGCAAAATTATACATATGCCACCATATCAGTGGCAATAAACAACTGCTTTAATGCAGTAGCCATGTCTTTGTTTAGTCAATCAACAGGATCTCAGAAAACCTCCTATTATTCAAATGAGAAAATGGTTTGGTAAAGAGTTTTCTGCTTTTAGATGCATGAAAATTTGTATGTAAATTGAGGCGTTAATATTTTAGCCTGTGTGGAATACATGATATGGCCTGTGATATTATAGTTCATTTGACTGGACACATTTTATCCAGTGGTGGTATGTAACATTCTCTTCTGGTCATGGATCTGGATATTTTTGAGGTTTTGCTCTAAATAAATATTCAGCTGTCTTAGATTCACTAGGATGTATTTGCAATCAACCAAGACATCATTCTGACGGGTTGTGCTTTGAATAGAGTCATAGCTAAAATGCCTATGTTAGCTCTGGATGGGCTGCAGACATCCACAGCTCAGATTGATTAATCTGTTAAAAGTTGGAATACATTTCTAATCTACAAATTAAAGTCGTAACAAGGACACCATAGTTCGCCTAAGTCCAAGTCAGAGGAACAATAACTTAGCAGAAGAAGATGCTCTGGTCAGAAGAGAAAAAAACTGAACATTTTTGAATGGCTTAGATAAAAATATAGTCCATGTCAGACACCTGACCCAAATGCAGCTGAGAATTTATTGTAAGAATTGAAATTTACTTCTCTTATTGTACTTGCAAAGCACATGCTAAAACATGGTAGTGGGAGTATCATGCTGCATAGATGTTGTTCTTCACTAGGGACTGGTCAGAGCTTTTGAGAAAGTGGATGGAACAGCTGTGCTCAGATTCTTTACTTCTTATGGACCCATTTAATTTAGAAATTCTCCTCTTAATTTGCATGTGCTTTTAGAATGACAAAAATACAAATAAAACGTAATCTCTTTTTTCACCTTTGGAGCACGTGCATATTTGAAAATATTCACGTGCTCCTGCCTCAACTTGTTCAGCTATCAGTAGGGCCCAGGACATGGGCTCTGACTTTAGCCAGATTAATTAGCAGTCTGTCCTCTTCAGTCTCTTTTGCCCGGTCCTATTAGACCCAGCTCAGCAATCTGGTGGAAGGTAATTTTGCACAAGCACACAGGGTTGCAGCACTGACACCTTATGTTTCATGATTGAAGGCAATCTCCTGGGGACAGCGATAAATTTATTCATGGTACTCTCTCCCATAGCCACTAGAGATATGTCTGTGCCCGCCCCAGAGCATAGCAGAGCAGCCACAGATTTCCTGTGCTGTATCGTTCCCTGAATGCAATAATAATACTAAATGATCTGAGGGAGTTGCGTCTTATATTCTTATGCATGCATGCATCCAGGGGGCCTGGTGATCTTTTGCTGTGTGAGAATATGACTCTGAAAAGACGCTAATGCATAATGTGAGTCCGGTGAATGTTTTTGCATTTACAAATCTTCACCTTGTAACCTCCAACTGACTCTCCTTCTCCAAAAGGGAATAAACGTGTTAAGAAACATACTTGCGCACACATGCTTCATGCGATCGGGTCACAGCAAGTGTCATTCGTATAATTCCTTGTTGATGACTAAAATCTGTTGATAATAGAGATGTTAGTAAAGGTGATCAGCGAAGATTAGCCCAGGAAACAGCGGGGGTATTGGTTGGGCTCCCCATCATTAACACTGGCTGTTATCTAGGAGGCGGCTCTTCGCTGGGGGAATACGGGGTCAACAATTAACACGGAGTAGAAATGCTAATGCCCAACTTGAATCAACAGGGCTCTGACTGCCTGCCAGTGTTTATTTACAGCTGGGATTTCAAAGGTGTTATTAGCTTGTGACCAAACAGATGCACTGCAGCTCTGATGTTGCTCAAGGGCACAATAGGTCATTTATGTCTAATTGAGAAATTGCCTTCTCTTCATGAGATCCATGCTCTATAAAATAAAGCACAAGGATTTTTTTTTACTCTGTAAGTGTACCATGGTGGTAAAATGTACCATTAGGTCATAGTGGCACTGCTAAGAGCTTCAAAGATGCCCTCAGCTCTCGTGGTGATAAAAGTAAGTACAAACCTCAGAACACACAAATGAGAGCTGTCACTCCTGAGGCTGTAAACTTGTTTGGAGTTATTGTATCATCAGAGCAGAAGAGGCAAACAAGTACCCTCAAGTCTTGCAGTGCTTGAAAGGGAAGAGGTATTTTGACAATTAGCCCCATGAATTTGGTTCCCTCTGCATCAAAACACAAGTGCCATCAATATTTGTCACATGGTCCATTCATATCCTCTTACCACGCTGCCTTTTTATTTTTAGTAAGTGATGGTTGTAGACACAAGATTTCACTGCAGCTACAGTCATAGGAAAAAGACAGCAAATTATCTTTTAGTTCTACCTTGAAATGATGTAAACAAATGTAATCCTTCTCAGTTTGTCTGAAGGAGGAATTATATCCATATCCCACCATCTCTAAATTAGCATTTAGTCAAAGGTGACTAAATGATAATTTTAAATTGATTATTTTAGGGAAGGGTTAAAACAAAATGTATATCATTAAGAATTGAATTGTTATTAATCACTCTCAAATATTTTGAACCCCCCCCCAAACATTTAAACTCTACTGATTCAGGAAAACAAGGGAATTTTTTATATATTATCTAAGCTGTTTAAAGGAATGGTATTATGTGTTTTCCAGGCACATGGAGCCATTGTATAGCATAGTCAAGTAACTGTGTTGCCCTGAGTTGTTCTAAAAATGTTGTAAATATCAAACATACCTGCAATAAGATTTTACTTTATAATTTGATGCCTTGGAATTGGACCTCTGTCTCTTTAAGAATATCCTGCTCTTTCCCACACTCTGCCTTCAGCACATCTTCATAACAATTCTTCTTATGCTGTTTACTTTGTTCTTAGGAGCATTGTACTGAGATGTAGATCATAGGAGGAGCTCAAAAGATGAGCACTTCCACCAGGTGTTTGCTAAACGCTGCTGCCACTAGTCTGAAGGAACTGTGTAGAGGAGGGGCAGGGGAGAGATTCTCTGTGAGGCAGACGCTCAGCTAGAGAGTGTAGTGTTCAGGTATCCACAAATGAATATTACATAAGATTCTCAAACATGCATGAAAGAATCAAAACAACACTCCATCTGTGTATCTGATGAGGGAATAATATTATACAATAATATAATCCTCATAAAAGTACATTTTACATAATACCACCCCTTGAAGTTTAGGTTTTATACCCATCTTTTATCAACATTTTACCAAGTTTGAAGATAGGAAGTAAGTTACTGAATAATTATCTAATGTTAATTTAAGGCCAAGTAATCTATAGTTTTAGAACCACCTTTTCATTTGTCAACTTCCAGCACCAGAAGGAAAGGAAAACCGTCCTTCTGCGGGTCAGTAGACGCTGTTTGGATTCTATTAACCTATCCTGTTGTGGCTTTACGGTTCTGCTATTTCAGTCCTTCTCTTTGATAGAGGGATAGTAAGCTCTAAGAGCAGTTCTGTTTGCCATGCTAAAAAGGCAAGTGAAACTGGTCCTGCTATTTTTTCTGCCCTATTCTTGACACTAAGGAAGAGAATAACAATGTAAGCCAACCAACCTATCCTTAAACTGTAAACCATGTCTCCCAAAATTTATTCCAACATGTTATTTGGCTTCTGTGAATATCAGCTGTTACGAAATATTGTACATAGTTTGCATACATTATTTGAGCTGATTTTCAACTTATTAATAAAATATTGTTAGACTGTCAAATGTTCGTGCCATGTCTAAACTGTCGAATTGTATGGGTTTAGTCCTTGTTACCCCAGGTATACTGTAATTACTAATAAAGTGACTAAGCCATAAAAATGTCGGCCTTCTGAGTGATTGAAGTCATAAATATATAGTTAGACTTTTTTGTGCTTTATGTTTGTTCAGATTTGCAAAGTAAAGACATTACTCTTAGTAATAAAGAAACAGATTTATAGTTTAAAAATATTGTACTTAAATTTATATGCTTTGGGAGAAGAAAGAGAACAAGTGAACTTAGAGGAATGAAAAATCACCAGTTAAATTACAGGAGAAATAAATTCTTTGTAAAGTTTAAGTGGGAGATCTTTGGACAACCTTCTTGTTACCTGTTGATTGCCTGTAAAATTTGGGATTTAAATCAACCCCACCAGCACCACCCCACCATGAATACTTCCAACAGCTATTTTTGCATATTCTGCATGCTTATGCTCAATTTTGTAATCATATTATGCATGGAAATAAGGGATGGTCAGTAAAATTAACATTTATGAGTTATGAGTGCCTGTGATCTGCTAAATCTGATCATTGCACAAAATAAATTACTTGTGTTGTAAACACAGACGACTCAGTAGTGGCTATCTTAATTTTAACAATAACAGAACTTTTAACCTTACCATGAACAGCTTAGCTAATCGACCCAGTTTTTACATTTTTAAGGAAATTATTACAAGGATATGATAGGAAAACCACAATGAAAAGGAGTAAATCCATGTTGGAGGAGTAAAATAACTCACTAGATGACTTACTAGTCATCAAAATAAATGCTTATCTTACAAAATTAATGGATTTGCCAGAGAGCTTGTGCAAACAAGCTCACTGGCTTGTTTGCGCTTAAGCAGATTATCACCACACATAATGAAATAAATAGCTCTCTTTTACTTGAACAAGATTTCTGTTGGAAAAATCTTCAGGAGAAGTCTATAATTCTTTAAAGAATTCAGATTAGCCGGGTTAAAGCTTTACTTTTGGTTGGGATACAGTCAAAAGGGTCTAGCATAGTCGACTATGGGACGATGGTGGAGACAGTGGTAGGAGTTTGTCCTGCAGTCGGTGGGTTGCTGGTTTAATTCTGTCCGCTTCTGTCGCTCTGACACTTCACCTGGGTCTGATGGTACCTGTTCATGGCAGCCTCATCTCTGGCTGTGCTACTGTCCAGCAGCTTCCTAACATCAGCGTGTGAATGTGTGTGTGAATGGCTGAATGACTGAATGTAATGCGAAGCACTTTGGGATCTCTGGACTTGAGAAAGCAACATACAAGTACATGCCATTGGAAAACTAACTGACATGACAATGAGAAATTATTTTGACAGTTTGGTTTGACCATGTAGAATCCTTCAAGTGTATGGGAGACTGACCAATTTTTAATCCAGGGTGTCTTTGCAGGTTTTCTTTCCCTTACTTCTGCAAGTAAGGAAATAAGTTATTTTGCGACAACCCTCCTTTCTGTGTACTACTAATAATAGCTAATGCAGGTCATTCTACGATTCTGTATTTTTTTCAGTCTGCTTGTTCTATGTATATATTTTACTCCTTTTTTTTCCTGTCATGGATGGATCCAACACTAGGCTAGGAAAGTATTAATCAGAAAAGCAACCAGGAAACTTGCTGTCAGAAAAATGGGCTAATCTTTAGCTGTAGATTTTCAGAGCTGGTAAGGACAAACTCCAAAAATCTGTCCTAAAAACTATTGACAAAGAGTACATGAATGTAAATTCATGCCACACTTTTCAGATTTTTAATTCTGAACAGTTTGAAAGTTATGTGACTTGTTGTTACACATTACCCCGTGTTCGTCTAACATCTAAAATCCTGTGAAAATATATTTAAGCTTCTATTTGCAACACAATGTGAAATTGCGTCTCAATACTTTTGCAAAGGACTGTATTTTGTTAGAAGCTCTTCTCTGCAAAGTAGGAGCACATTCCCATCCTTTGGCTTATAATGTGCTCCATTACGATATAAAGATCTCTCCCAAAAAACCTTACATTGTCTGACCTTCAATAATCTAATTTATGAATAGAATATTCATCCTTCAATCCGTCTGTGAATTCACTCAACTGTCCACGGCAGACACATACCTTTATGTTCAGAAGGGCAATAAGAATTGTATCTCTTTGGAAGATTCTGCAGGCATGTTCTTCATCAATGAGGGTTTAATGTGGAGAATGGTCACCATAAAGCAATTTGGTTTAGTAAATCTGTCAGATTTTACAAATTCTGATATAAAGCTCTGATATAAAAAAACACATTTGAAGCTTAAGCATTGGCTGCATTTGCTTTTTATTATTTTTATTTATATTTAATTATTTTATTTTCCTGTTTTAAAAATAACGATAGCAACACTATATTAAGTCTATCAGCAACACATATATATGAAGTGAAGTGATATGGTAATACTACCTGTGCTTACTAACTCTTTGATGTGCATAAATCTGCATAAATTTATGTAAGTTCACAAGTCTGTCCTTTTTATGTTCTGGTGTTTCAGGGTCATTAAAGTTACAGTTACAGAATCCTCTTGAGCATATCCAAATGATCATACACACTTTATGTACTCATGCATAAAGTGAGAGTTTATAATTTATACGCAGTGTGAGAATGAGATGCAACATTGCCAGTCAGTACACTTAATTTACTCAGTCAGGAATAAAACAATATAGTAAACATGAACATGAATGGGAAAACCTGAATTCCAAATAAATATCTACAGCTTTACCTTTAGGAACATTTATGAGTTATGATTTAGCTGTCAGGGTTGCAGTTTGCATTGCATAACAAGGACACCTTGAAAAAATCCAATCCTCATCCATAAATTGTCATCACAGATTTGTAGCAAAGATTGTGATACTACGACCTTCAAATCATGACAGCAAAGAATCCTGTTGCCAAGGGTTGCACAAACGAATGCCATATTTAGTATTTGTTTGTGCAAGCAAATGCTAAACTTATTTTTCCATGTATTTTTCATAAATGGAAAAAGAGTAAGGATGCCTTTTTTCTTTAAGTAAATGAAATTTTCAAGTAAAAATTACATTTTGTTTCCATTTGCAATATATTAGTATAATATTATGTTTTCTTTCATTACATAAAGTTGTTCATGGTAAAATAGATAAATAAACAAATGCAAATTTAGCTGCCAAACTGTCCTGTCACCAACATTTTCTTACTTTTTGAATTACAGAACCAAAGGCAGGTTAAGCTTTGAATAAATGCTGGCAATCAAACAACTCCTTTGCCTTTCAGTCGGTCTATAAAATGTTTTAAGAGCTTTTGTTGAAAATGTTTATTTTTGATTTTACAGAAAATCTACATTTTATATAGACTGCATATATGTTTTTAGTTTAGTGAAATTGAATTTGTCATGACAAATTTTGACTTTTTACAGATCATTTCCACTTGCTTAGAAATAAAGGTTTGCAGCTAATCTTAATTTATTATTATTATTATTTTCTCCAATAGTCATGTCGCTTTAGATGAGCAGTAGCCCAAAGCATTCTGAAGCAAGCAGAACTCAACTGTATAGAGCGGACACACAGAACGAAGGGCATCGCGGTCAATCAAAGGCCACATTTCCTCTCTCGGCTCTTGCTTTGGGGTCTTTCTGGCGGTAATTCGCTGATTTGACTTTGATGTGCCAATTTGTGCTTGATGAATAATTGTCTGGTTTGCTGATAACTTGTGGGAGTCAAGTGTATTCTGGTGGCACTCAATGCAAATGGGACATATTTGGGTCCTTCAAATCACGACAGTGGCCCCTCTACATTTGCCTCTCCGTGCCGTGAGTAAACTGACCAATTAGCTGTTTTGAAGAAGCCATTTTTGATTAGAGCAATCAGTAAACAGCAAATTCTCAGTTTGATTGTCACTCTTCCCCCCTCTCCCCCTCTGATTAGATGAGTTGTCACTTGAGAAGTTGTTTTAGATTTTAATTTGTGGCCTTATATCACTGGAAAGTATGGTAATTACCCAATCCATTCTTCATGGTTCAGCACTTGGATTAAAATTCATCCATACCGCTAATGCTGATGACCTCATTTTCCCACCCAAAGTTTCTTAAGTAGTCTTTGAATCTACTGAATCAGGCGAATAGGACAGCCGCTATTAAGATTCAGATGGACCACACTGATTTCAGTACAGATGACATTAAGTTAAATATAAAAGGCTGTAAAACAAAGCCAATGCAAATTTAACAAAAGTATTAAATTATTTAAATTCAAATAATAAAAGTTAAATTATATTAGATTCTACATATATTTAATTCCAACTAAATTATTTAAACTTAGAATACAAATGTAATGTGTGCTTTCTTGCTGCCTTTGTCCTTATTTTACATGATATTCATTATGGTTGTTGCTTATTAATCTCTTATGACAACACATTAATTTGTATTTAAGAAATTATCAGATACAAAGTGGATGAGAAAAACATTTTCATTCAAAAAAAAATCTCATTATTCACTTCAGTCTTTGAGAGTCTATGTGTTAGTCTTTAATTAACTTTGTAGATCGGTTAATGACCAAAAGCTTATGATAAGTGATAAATTACAGCATTGTGCAACCAAATTACCATTTCCATGCAGAAAGGGCATTTCAAGCGTTTGAAATTAATTATGTTTTTTCTAATAATGTTACAATAAAATAAATATATTTATTTGAGTAAAACTGCAAAGGGTCCAATGAATGATTCCAAAAAAGGCAATGAATAATCTATTTGGAAGGAGAAACCATTTGACATATACTGATACAGTATATGGGTGTAAATTCCTTTAAATGGTTTTTGTTCCATCTCCATTTCTCATTTAGTGAAGGAAAAATGACACATTCATTTGTGTGTAGCGCTATTCATTTCTCAAGGTAATTTGAAGAGACTTACAAAAAAAAAAAAAATGGAAAAAAAGTCGGGTAACAAAATAGAACACCTCTTTAAATATTCAATTACTTACTAAGAATTGTTCACATATCAATGTCTAATTTTGATTTGGTGTAATTCTGAAGTAGAAATTTGTTAAATTGCAGGTATAGAACAAAAGAAATATGTACAGCACTCATCTGTACAGAAACTCTTGACTCTGTGTTTGAGGGGTTTCATCCATGTACAGCCTTTTTAAAATCAACCCACAGCATCTTAACAGGATAAAGATCTGGGTTTGACTCAGCCACTCTAAGGCCATTTTTTAGTTTTCACTTAGTCCTTGTTGAATGTACTGATATGTTTCCAATCACTGTCATGTTTGCATCTTTTGATTCCTCTCTATCTAAGCTGCTTTTACACATCTTCTCATATTTCCTTCAATCACTCTCTGATACAGAGAAGAGCTATGATTGATTATATGATAATGAGCTGGGCTGGTCCTGTTGCCATACAACATCCCCAAACCATGGCCCTTCTCCCTCCAAGACTCACAGTTAGTCTGACGTTCCTTTCCTGGAATTCTATATTTGTATTAAACCAAATATGTTCTGTTGTTAAAAAAAAAAAAAAAAAGACATTTTAGAAACATTTGTTGAAAAGCAGTTGCTCTGAAAGTCAGTGACGAAGGTCTGTATGATGTTCATGTTTTTCTTAGAAGGCAAATATTTCCTTGTTGAACACCTCTGAAGAAAGGTAAATTTGTGCAGTCTCTTTTTGGTTGTAGCATAAACCACCTGCAGGTCCTAAAAATATACATTTTTCAGCTTTCTTCTAGCATCATGGTCTGTTTTAAGGGTGGTCATGCATGTTATCAATTGTTTAAAATGTTCACTTGTTGACTAACAGGGGAATTGATGACAGCAAATTCTTTCAATATATCATTAATTCAAATTTAAATTAAATTCAAAAGCATTTTAATAATCTAAAAGGGAGATTAAATGTTATTGTAACTCATGTTATGCAAGTTTCTTTAAAGAGTTGTTGCTGATATAGTGATGACTTTGGGAAGGAAGGCTTCCCTTTTGCTGCCTGTGTTACAGTGGACCTGAAGAAGCATCTGACTAACAGTCAGACAGTCTTCATCATTTTTAAGTGATGAAGCGGGTACTATGCGTTGTATGCATTTTTTAAACACACTGGCACATACTTTGTTATACTAATAATAATTCTCTTCAGAGGTTCCAGACACTGTAACTGTAACTACACACAGTTACAGTGTGGTAGTTCTTGAGGACCGGACTTTCGGACCCTTGCTCTGTGGCCTCCAAGATGAGGGATGTCAGGGCAATTGATCTATAATCACTGAGGGCTCATTGAGGACCTTCTCCTTGATCAGGCTAAGATTGAACAGATGCAGAAGAATCCCACTTCGCTGCTCTGGACAGACCATCAGGTCTCTGGGCTGGACCTACAGTCTCATTCTACTTTAGTCTAGCACAAGAATCCCCTTGAATCAGTTTGCAGACAAACATTTAGAAGCAGAAGGGGTCATGACCGAGGTGGAAGATAAACATCTAAAATGTGACAGGAAAGCATTGGTTAAAATGAGGATGGGATGTCTGTTTATCTGAGGGGAGGAGAGTTAGATGCTGAACTTGATCCTAAACCAAATCAATGTCCACACAAACTCCTGATATTGTTCTGCTGGAATTTGTTCTCCAGAATTATCCTGTACGCTGCCTCTAATCTTGACTTTAAGCTGCTTCTGTATACTCCTCCATATTTCCTTGTCTCCCTCTCTAAATGCTCTCTTTTTATTGTCCAACATTTTCTTCAGGTCACGAGAGATCCAGTTTTTTTCCTTTGGAGAAGGAAAGGTTATGTTATCCCTCAAAGCAATCTCAGTCTTTCTTGCAGCAATAACTTTCTTTTTAATCCATGAGGGTAAGATTTGTGGCGTGTACAGCTGTTGACATTTCTCCTGTCAACAGCTGTGGTTCTCTGCAGCTTCTCTAGAGATATTGAGATTAAACAGTACAAAGGTGGACATTTACTAATTTGAGTTTTGATTGTTTTTGGTTGCACTGGACTTTGTTTTAGGAGTATCAGAGTAGCGATGGTTGAAAAAGAAGTACCGCACGTTTCCTTCCCACTTCACAAGTATGACCTACTTTGCCTTCGCTTATGATTTACTATTTCAGTGAATACTGTTGTTGTGTCAGCGTGTTTTCTTTTTTTCAGACACTGTGGGAGAAAACATAGTATGTCTACAACTTGGATTATCATTCTGAATAATGATTGGTAAAAATAAAATTTTTGTAGTTTGCAATGTCTTCATTGTTGTTTACATTTGAGTTTTGTTAGGATAGCCATTGCTGAGCTATTTCAAGAATAACTTACTCAAACCGAAACATTGTTTAATCTAACTACTAAATGCATTGTTCGACAGCCACACTGATAGTAGTCTAGCGACCACCCTATAGAATCTCCTAATCAATACAGCAAACAGAATAAGTAAGACACAGGATGGGTATGTGTGACACAAAACCAGGATTAGGCCTGATTAGGGCACTTTTAACATGTCCTGCTGATTAGGGGTCTCTGAATCTGACTGCTAATTACATGTGAAGTGTGGCTGACCGCACAGACAGGACAGCAGACGCTCTAGGGACAGGCGCCCCAAACTCGTCCCCCTCCCTCTCAATGCCCACCCTTGTCCACTTTCTACCCCCACAAAGGGAGTTCTGGAGGCCCTTTGATTGGGTCTGCCGAATTGTGGAGAGGGGACTTGAAAAAGAGTCCCTTTTCCCTTTTGCTGAGCTACCACCCCCTGCAGGGAGGAGTCAATATACAAATGCTGTGCTTTCGTATAACCAGCTGGCTGCAGAGGTGCAAATAAACACTCGAAGTCCACTGGCCAGTATTTATTTGAAACAGAACCTTTGTCTCTTGTGGACTGTCTTTTAATCGGTGTTTCAGAAACAAATTCTGAGATCACTATTTGCGCTGATGAGGTTTTAATGAACAGAAAATACACCTTGAGATTCAAATAAAGACAAAGCCTATGCTTGGGTTTGTGTATTAAAACATTTGAGATGCACAAAGTTAAAATTTACACTTATACATTCAGAAACTGAATAAAAATAAACTTTTCTCCCATCCTCTGACATTCAAATAAAGTTGACTTTTCTTCTTTAAAGTCAGTTAGGATTCAAGAAAAATATCCCAGCTGACCAAGGGAATTGATTGATAGAGGAAATGTTTTACATACATTAAGATTACAATGCCTTTAAAGTCTTTTGAGAAAGCCTATAATGTCTCAGCTTTAGTTAGCTTCTGATTGTTTTTTTTGTTTTTTTTTATTGTTTTTTTTTAAGCAACATTTGAGTCAAAGTAAGGCACACCTCTGTTTGAATTCTAAGAAAAGACCTCAAAGGAAGCATTTCTTTTTGTGACTTAAAAAAACTAATTCAAGTAAAATATCAGAAAAAAAAACTGTGGATCTCAAGTCTGGTTCAGATCTTGGTATATATATGCTGATATAAATAAACATGGTATGATAGCATAAAAATATGGAACTATGATGACATATGGGATAATGTTCTTCATCCTGGGAATTAATGTGTTTTGGTATAAAATGTGCATATCAACCTCATAAAAAAAGCAAGACCTTGTGAAGATGCCGGCAGAAGCTGGTAAGACAGTGTCATTATCTACAGTGAAAGGGTCCTGTGCATACCTGAGCTGAAAGGCCATTCAAGGAAAAAGAAGTCATTCCAAAAGTAGCACAAAAAGGCAAAAATACAACAACAAATACCATAATTTGTTATTATGGTATTTGTTGCTGAATTGTTCACATATCAATATGAACTCAGACTAATTAAGACTGACTTTATTGTCTTGGTTTGGGCTAAATTTTAGTAAGGCATATTTGCAATTTACAGGACATTTTAGCACCCTTTGATGGGCTAATGGAGTGGTCAGCCAAACAAAGTTATAAAAAGACTTGAAGGGGTGGTATGGATCGTCCAGTGACAAGTACTATTTAATAGCACGATCAAATAATTATGTTACCTTCAGTTATTATAAAATAACTGAATAAAACATGACTCAAAAGGCATTTTTCTTCGCAATTTAATGCCTTGAGATTGGCTCCTGTCTTCTCTGAAAAGTTTCTACTCTTTCCAACATGCCGTCTTCAGCATGTCATCACAACAATACTGTTTACAACTGTTCTTAGGAGAGTTAGACAGAGAAGCAGCTTGTATGATAAGTTCATTTGACTTGCAGTTCCAGCAGATGTTTACTAATTTCTGCTGTCACTAGTTTGGTGGAACTGAGTGGGGATTGAGTGGGGAAGTAGTAAGACAGCTACTCTACCTATCCATCACATCCAGAAATATGATTTAGATAAACGTATAATCATGTTAGAATAGTCTAGTCAAAGTCAGTAACCAAATCCATTTGAGAACCAGTGTGACAACTTGAACGCTGATGTTTACAGCTTCTATCCATCCAGTCTGACTGAGCTTGAGGTATTTTTCAAAGACTAAAAGGGGCAAAAATGTTGACTACATGTGCAAATCTGGTAGGTACAAGCCCTAAATAACTTGCAGCTGTAATTGCAGTGAGGTTCAACAAAGTATTAACTCAAATCCTTAAGAGTTACATTTAAGTTTATAGTTATGTGGCAAAATGTGACAAAGGTCGAAGGGTGTTAAAATATTAGCAAGGCACATATAGCCCTTTAAAATAAATAATTCTTGAATCCATTTGTATTCCTACCTATAAACAAATGTCCTATAGAGGAAGATGTTTTTGTGAATTACTTTATTTTTATGAAGGATTCTTTTAAATTTTCTGGTGATCTGCAAGCTTCAGTTTAAGAGTTAAACATGGATGATAACCAAAGGTGATCAGCTTCATACACAACACATTATTCTATATTCACTCCTTTTTTATATTAGTTAAATATGATTTTTGTTGCATGTAATTAGTCTTTTTGCAGAGTTTGCAGGGGAGTCCAGCAATGTGCCCTCTCCCAGTCCTAGCCACCACCCATTGCATCCTGACTACTCCTGCTCATGAGGATGAGGGGAGTGGGTAAAGAAACATGGGATTTAGGGCGTAATCCTGTTTGTCCTCAGGGTCACATGCTGCACAGAGTTGAGATTGTCAGCTACTGTCTGGAAGTTTATTCGACGGACAAACAGCCATCTAATTGTAATTCCCTCTAGAGAGCAGTCAGTGTCTCCTGCTGAATGCTGGAGAGGAGACAGGTTGTTGCAAGATGATAATTGAAAAGAAAGTGGGTGGTCCTGTTTGGCCCCCATGGCCCTCTGGGACAGTCATATTGAGACGCCTGCGAGTTTTGGAGGGGGCAGATTAGCGCATGTTATATTTGAAGAAATCATTATGTCCTTCTGGGCTTAATTTGACACACATAGCTGTTGAGTGATGGCTGCTTCTGTTATCTTTTGCCATTAATGTTAGATTGCGTGTGTGAGAGTTTGGCTGTTTGCTGTTGGATCATTGCCCCCTATTAACTTTTTCTCTAG
Organism: Alfaro cultratus; assembly: GCA_903066825.1. NCBI lineage: Eukaryota > Metazoa > Chordata > Actinopteri > Cyprinodontiformes > Poeciliidae > Alfaro > Alfaro cultratus. The sequence goes on along the minus strand of CAEFZX010015442.1, from coordinate 5,915 downwards.
GCACTTTTATAGCTTTTATGAAATTCAGTCCTTCAGTTTTTAGATCTTTTAATTTTACTTTACAATTTTATTTTTTTTTAAATTTGTCATCACCTATTATTTCCAATTATGTTAATTAAATTTGAACAGAATGAAGATTCATTCATGTGTGACTACAAACAAAAAAAATAATAATATAAAAAGAAATGAAAGTAAGACAATCTTATTGGCAATCACACTTTGCAAAACAACTTTGCAGTATTAAAGACACACAGATCTTATCCATTGCTTACCTTCACTGAACTGCTCTCCAGTCCCAGCCCTATTAACCAGTAATCCTCACACTGGCAGCTGGCCATTACCGTGGCAACGATGAGATGGGAAAAAACTGCTTTGCTGGTTCAAACGTAAAAAGGAGCGCTGTGAAGGACAGAGATGAACTCTTTTGTCCTGTAAATTCGCCTTTTTTCATATTTCTGAATGCAGGAACTCCATGGCTAACAAATTTTCACTTCGTCTCCTCATCTAGGCTGTTTAAATATGATAATTACATGTCTTTGGTAGTTTTAATTCTATTTGTGGATATTTTTTCCACACATAAAGACATATTCCAAGGGTGAATGTGTATCACATAAAAGAACCCCTACAGAACAGCCGGATGTATGAATGCATCTTTTCATTAACTTATGATTAATTTGATCTGTGCACAGAATAAAAATCACAAAGTTGGTTCCTGGATCGTTACATGAATTCTGTATCTGCATTTTAAAATTGTTGATAGCTTTTGCCTGAAGAAAGCATAAATATTCTTTGGAATTACATTTATGATGCTTTAATGAACCCTGCTGCTGCTTTTGCGTCAAACATGTCCAGTCGGTTCTTACAATTTTATCCAAAACAACTTTCTGAAAATTCCTTAAGGAAGAGTAAACAGTTGAAGAACCAGGTTAGCAGTATACGTCCGTGTTTATGTCTAACTAGGTATGACAGGGGGTGGGATGTGGGGGGTGCATCCCTTATTAGAAACTCATGTCACATTCTCCTCTGTGGCGACCAGGACTCGCTGCACTGCCAGTAATCCCCCCTCCAAGTCCCCGTCTGCATCTTATTCAGTTTTCTCATAAGTAGTTAGAGAAACTGTTTTCAGTTGCCACTAATAACTACTGACCTCCAGTGACACAGGCCAACAATGGATTTTTCAGACCTGAAACACACAGCTAAAAGAAGCTGATTAGGAACTCAAGAGGCTTGAAGCAAGAATCAATGGTTGCTCTGTCCTGCCACGGTGCTTCCAGCATGGTGCTGATGATTGTGGGACCTCTATTAGTTATGCCTCATTAAGTCCCACAAACTCCTCTTTCAAGTAAATTAGTTGGGCTGGTGCTGAAATCTATTACGGTCGGGAATAAACCACGGAGGTGCTTCTGCATCCTGGCTTTGAGACAGAAAAGGCCGAGGAATGACTTGTTTTAGAGTTTAATAACTTTTTCAAATGTTGAACTTTAATTCCTTCGATGATGCAATGTTTTGTATCCCTAAAAAAAAAAAAAACACTCTCACTGAGGCAGATCTTATAAAATATTCATCTGATTCTGCCTTTCGAGTGCTATCATAGCAGCTGCCTCCAAAATTTTAAAAAGTCTACAATCTTTCAAATGCAGGTGCTTTAAATACCATCTGAGAACATATGAACAAGGTGTTACATACTTGTTATCACTCCTGTTCTTTCCAAAAAACATTTACCATTATATTTTTAAACTTCAATCTTTTTTAAAAATCATTTTAAGGCTGATATATGAAATAATTATCAAAACCATATATGGAATGCTTTTAAGAAAACAAAAATATTGTTTTTGAAAAATCATCTGATTTTCTCAAAGTTTTTTTATTTGCATCAGTATATGCTTTTGCAGTCATGTAATCATCATACCAAAAAGTTACATCCTGCATGCAAAATAAAAAATACAAAACACCTCAAAATGTTGTTGTTATAGAATATGTGTAAATTATATTTAGCAACATGTTTACTGAACACATTCAAATATCAACTATGATGTTGACTCCACAACATCAACTGTGTCTTCAAGTATCCATGAGACCTTTATCTCTTTAAGAGTAAGAAAGGCTTTTAGAAAACTAGAATTTCTTTGAAATCATTACATTTTTGACTATCTTTGTATTTTTCCATTAAAAAATGGCTACAAAAAGATTTTTTTTCCCTTTATGAGGCAAAAAGCTTGCAGTAACTAATTTTCCTGAAAACTAAATAAATCCAACACTTGCGAAGCTCACACAAAGACGGTCTCTCCTTGGCCGATAACAAGGGCAATAACACTAATTAAAATCTTTTAGACTTAATCAATTCAGTGCATTCATGTACTTAGAAAAAATATTTTAAAAAAATTAAAAAGTGGATATTGAGACTTAAATTTCTTTTGAAAGATTTGGCCAATATTCAGAGAAGGAGGGGCAGTAGAGGTGACAGAACCATGTAGAAGTGAACAAAGAATATTAAGCCTCAATCAGTTGCTTTATGATATTGTATACTACCATTAAAAACAACAAATGAAGTGGACCTAAATCAACCTATCACTTTCCTCATTCACTCAACCACTCAGAAATTAGGCCAGGTTCTGCTTTTAGCCTTTCAGTTTAATTGCCTTGCCACAAAGACTTGAAATATGGAATAATTTCTCATTCTGTTAGAGAAGTACAACAAAACATATCTCATTTGTGTACTATTATGGCTACATGTTGGGCCAATGTTTCTGTGTAAACTATGCAGCAAATAGTGTGGAGCCCTTGCCAATTAGCGCTCTCTAGGTTGCTAGGTCGCCATGGTCAATTGAGGAACACATCAATAGGACTTGAAAAGGTTTCTCTGCGATCAGACCTTCTGACATATTAAGTAGAATAATGGGGAGGAGGAGAGTTGGGTGGAGGGGATTGGGGGTACTGCAGGAGACTGAAGCAAGGCTTCCTTCTGTGTTCACATTATGCAGTGCAACCTGCAATTACCTGAGAAGAATAGGCAAAGAAATCCTTTACATCAGCAAAACACAATATCCCCTGCTCCGTGCTTTATTATAACTGTATATGGCATTGAAGTAATGATAGAGACCCCTTCCAGCCCTGATGGAAATATCTGCTTTGTATAATAGAGGTAATTTTATATAATGTATGAGTTATTCAATTGCTTTTTCTGTGTTTATAAATGTGCCTGAGCAAGAGCGCATATGCATGTTAGTGGTTGTTGATCACATCTTTTAGACAGCTTTTGCAGATAGATTCACATGCTGCAGCACCCAAACTTCCCAGCCAGCAATGGTGATACCACAGCCAATTACAGAACCTAACTTGTCTCATATTGCCGTACAAAAAGAGGTAAGCTCCTCCACGATCTCCCATAAACTGAGAGCAACAGGCACAATAACCAGTGATTACCTAGCATAGCCTATTAGTGCGCCATAACTGTGGCTATTGAAAAGAGAAAAGAATGGCTTCACCTCCGCTTTCATTTTATGTGGTTCACCATCAAAAAGCTTTGTTGACAACTCAGCCATGCAATAATTTAGACAAAAAATCTATGAGAAACATCTTGCAGCACCAAAGTGTGTATTATGGAGTGCATTTCTAGTTTAGCAGCCCCCTCTGACAGTCTTCCGAAAGTGTTGTCGTACTTTACTTTCAAACGTTGATATTGGCTACTGGAGCTTCCTTCGAGTGCAGGGATGATAAAACATACACATGCAGCTGTCAGGCATGTGGAGGTGTTTCTTTTCGGAAATGAAAGCCCTCCAAGGTCTCTATTGAGATACACTGATAGCTATCATCACCATCATCATCAGAGGGAGTTATTGAAAAATAATTTCTGAACATGTTTAAAATCACCACAGGAAATGAAAAATAAGATTATCGGCCCCTGTAGATTTAATTGGAGGTTTTTTGGAGGACAGAGCCAAGGTGCTAACACAGGTATGACCTTAATACTTTAGAGTGATTATTATTATTATTATTATTATTATTATTATTATTATTATTATTATTATTATTATTATTATTATTATTACTATTATTATTATTATTATTATTATTATTATTATTATTATTATTAATAAAATAAAAGTAAACTAAATAATATCAAGATGGAATTAATGTATCACTTTCAGGTTCATTTTTACAATTACATTTATCACATCCATCAACATCAAATCTATTACAAAATGCAAATTTTGTTATAGTTGCACACTTGAAATAAAAAAAAAAATCTATGAAACAAAAGACAATAATAAAATAGAATAGATGAAAAACACCATGTGAAAATAAGAGTGAATAATTGAAAAGTTAAATACTCCAGTCACATTAATGTAAAAACGCCACTAAAGTTACTGGATCCTGTCTTAAATTTGTAATATTGATAAAACTGGTTTAGCTCATGTAAGGTACATGTTACATCTGATACACACATTCAATGCGACGATTGTTGATGTCTTACTAGAGATTTTTTTCATACATTACAAAACTTGAACTTTGTGGCCAAAAAATAGTTAATATATATATATAGTATATATTTCCAATGATGGTAGCATTTTATTTTTTATTTAATGAAAATTAGGCTGCATTGACACGGAAATAAATTTGAATATTTAGCTGACGTTGGGGCTATAGTTGAGCATAAATTAAACCGTAGAAAATGTGAGGGGTTTTAAGTTTTAGGTCACTGCTAGTAATAATGAATGATATATTTTCTAAGGATATATAAGTAAATATGTAACTAATAAAATACATATTGTAAATCTGAAAAGCTTGATGCAATAATAATAATAATAATAATAATAATAATAATAATAATAATAATAATAATAATAATAATAATAATAATAATAATAAAAGTTAATGTGGTATAACAACAATAAGCGGCACATGTTCTAGGATTTTCGTCCTTATTACAATAATTGGCTGTAATTGTGTATTTCATGAAAGCACGCATAATCACACACAAAAAAATAAATAAAACTGAGCAATTAAACGGCATCATAACGATAGTCTGGGCCTATCAAAGAAAAATATAGGAAATATATATTAATACTGCTTTAAAGATTTTCTAAAAATGTATCAATAAATATATTGGGTAAACTGCTTGTTTGAAACGTGCTGAAAAGTGCTAAAGATGTTAAAAGAGGTGATGTCTCCCATGAAAGCCAGCCCTCCAAAATGTCACCTGAACAATGCTGGCTCCCTCATCGACCTTGCTTTCCAGCTCAATTTGGTCTCAATAACAACATAATGAAAATGCACTCCAAATCAGATCCCCCTTTTAAAAAATTACTTATTCAGGAATAGCTCTCACACTTCAAGTTATTTATTGTTAACGTTCACTTGGTTTTGAAACATATACAGCAGCCATCACGCATGTGTTCCTTCTTTTTTTTAACTTACAAAAAATATTAAAGAAAACATAACTGTGGACGCTATAACGAATATCATACAGTTAAAACGCCTTGTGTGTGTGTGCGTGTGTGTGTGTTAGCCAAATATACAAGTACCTACTTTATTCAATAAGTCTAATCAAATGAATACATTAGTTTACAATATTAATATGATAAAATACCAAAGGAGGAGTGGTGGTTTTAGTGGAGTTCGGACCTGATCCCACCTGTCCTCCTCATCAGTACAAAGAAGTGAAGCAGCATTCCTTTTCGTTTCAACAACATAGACTACGTTTAAAACATTATGAGGAAGGTCCAAAAACATGAATTATAAAAAGGTCCAGGAACGACACGGTTTCTCTAGAGGGTAGCCATTCGTGTAATGTTCAAAAATAGACTCCCTCCTTCAGAGGTGTCAAGAAAATGTGTCCTGATCAGTCCATGCGCCTCTTTGCGCCTCTGTGCGCCTTGTCCCGTTTGACTCTTTGCCACCAAATTATTACATAT
>CAEFZX010015441.1:0-28148 GCA_903066825.1 Alfaro cultratus | reverse complement strand
CGAGAAAGATATATATATATATATATATATATATATATATATATATATATATATATATATTTATTTATATCCACCATTCTTACAGTGTTGGGTGAGATTGTATATAATAAAACAAGGCAGTGGAATGTGGGTTATGTACTTATGCTCTTAAAAGCACATTGCTGGGGAGAAAAAAAAACAGGTCCGATCTTGAGCAATGGGCTACGGCCTCTTTTAGACATAATCTTTATTTGACCACAGGCTTCATACTTCGCTGTGGCTGCAGCGGTCAAAGTTGAAGTAAATCAGTAAAAGCAGTTGTTCCATAATAGTAGCGCAGTAACCTAAAACAGCTTTGCACTTCTGGCTAGAACAACTTCAACCGACGGCTTGATAACCTCTATTTTGGAAGCAGTCGCTCAGATAGCAAGACAATGCTCTGTAAGAAGTGATGGATGCCACTTCACAGGAATCTTTAACCATCTGAGAGTGTGACCTCACTATGAAGACATGCTTTTCAAAGAACAAAGCAGCTCCTAGGCCCCAAGAGGGACACGGTGGGTGTGAGTCACTTTTAGCACATTTGCAATTTGGAAAAGTATCAATAGATGCATGTGCGGACCAAATTCCCTTTGCATCCCCATTATTTTCTAAAATATGGACAAACAATTTTTCATGATGGGATTCAAGCTTTATTTGAATTTCTGCAGGATGCATCTTAGATTGCCAAAAATTCTCACCCCTCTTTGTCCTCAAGGTCACGGCCGCTGTAGTCGAATAAGATGTCACTGTCCTCAGCGAGCGCTCTTTCCATCACCCGGATGCTACAGTCGAAAAAACTTTGAAACTCTGATGAGTGCAGAATCTGTTGCCTTTCCTCTTCTGTCAGTTCCCGCAGAACAGGAAAAGAACCTATGATATTCATAGTAAAAAAAATACATGATAACAGGAAATAACGCTGAAAACTTGTACAATATCTTGTTCGTATTTCTCCCAGAATCCACACAATCAGTGCTGCTGCTTCGCCCATGCACATCATTGCGCATAGTGCACCAAGTGGCTGGTGGCGCACCACAAAGTCAGGTTCATGACAAATCATCAAATTTAAAATTTCAATTTTTACTGTTGTAATAAAAAAAAAAAAACATGCAGCAAATCATCAACTTATTACCCCCTCAAACAACAACATAATACTTTTAACGAATGAAAAACATGAAAAATAAGAAATACAAAAGCATAAGAAACATGAGAAATGACCCCAGGTTTTGTTTTGTTTAATGTTTTTGTTTGAAACAGACACTAACTCGAAGCCATAAAAGAAATTAAAATGTTATTTTTAGTGTTTTTGTAAAGAGAACAAATATTTCAAAAATCTCTGTTTAATAAGAGTTTACTATATGATTGCTTGAAAGTGATATAATTAAATAAAGACTTATTATAGCATTGTGGGGGAAAAAATCTTATTAACTTATTATATTTTAGGACATAAGTAAAAGAAACACTTGATCTGGGTATAACAGAGATATAACCTTTTCTTCTACCCACTACTCACTCTTCTCCTTCTTTCCACCACCCAAAAACATGTTGTCACCTTGAGTGAAGAGACATGCTGACCATATTAAAACTAGTCTCTAGTTATGTGTTATGAATCTCTAAGCAACCAGATGTGACACATTCCCACCAATCTAATAATAGTCAAAGGCTGCTCTTAATCAAAATACCATATTCTCATTAGAGTGAAGTCTGTGTCACTCAGTTGTTGCTGTGCTACAGCTTGGTCTGGTAAAGTAATTGTAAGCTAGTATATTAGGCCCTGCAAAAGGGATTAGCACTTTAAGAATGATATTATATTAATATATGCTTGAAATTCTTACTTTGAGAAACTAGTTGCTGAGTTGTTCTGTTTGGTTCACAGAGTTTAATGAGAAACGCTGCTCACCAGACTGGTTAGTTAAATGCAGAAGAAGCCCACGTAACCATGGAACATTTTTTGTGGCAACAGTGTGAAAGAAAATAACAGAGTGTAAAATACAGTAGGATCAATTTCTATATTAGTGGAAGAAAATGAAGCTGGGCAATGCACTTACCTAAAAAAAACAACTTGTTTGTCTACTAGTTTGTTAGACGCTACACACATTTGTTATTACACAGTTTGGGATTCAGACCACTTTTAATTCTCAACATATACACTGTTTAAACCTGGATTGAACAGTAATCATAGAATCTTTTAAATAGTTTTTATTTGAAACTTTTACTGTAATTGTAGAAAACGAGGATTCCTAGTTTTTTGTCTCATGAACTCAGTACCATATATTGACAAACCATCAGAGCTGCATTATTTTGCCACACTCCCACTTCTAGGAGACAGATAAGTGACAACTGCGTCACATGAAAACATATTAATTTGAGAAAGCAAAAACAAATGAAGTAAAGCCTGAAAAAAAACTTGACTGATTTACAGTTTTAATTAAAAATACCATTGCTAGCATTTTTTAGAAAAAAAAAAAAAAAATGCACTGTCCTCTTTACTTCTTCCAACAGATTAGCATTCTCTTTATCTCAATGTAAACCAGAACCAGAACATCATAAACTACAGACAGTTTTAATGGATGTTTCCAAGTAAAATCCTTCAGCAAGAACTTCATAAACAAGAGAAAAACAAAGCCCTGTGAGCGGCCCGCCTCCCTTTGAACGTAATGGCTGCACAGCAAGGCGTCCGGTTTTTGAAGTCACTGTCCCCTAAGCGCACACGGCCTTTTACACACAGACACGCATGCATGCAGACACACATGTATCGACCTTTCCCCTGCCTCTTGACTTTGATCCCCTCATCCCTTTGTATGTTCTTATGAGTTGTCAGAAAAGACCCAGTGAATCGAGTGGCACAGATCAAAGGCCAGGCCTTCTAATAGGCCACGATGAGACGGGTGATTGTGTGTTTACGAATGCATCTATGTGTTTGTCTCCTATTTGCTGCAGCCAAAAAAAATTCACTTTATTCAACTGAACATACATCTAAAGCTTTATTATATCTAGTATATTAATACACCCCAAAGGCCTTGTCTTTTTTTTCTATTATAAACTACACAAACCTTTCACTTGGTCTTGCACACAAACACACTTGTCTTTCCTTTGAAATGTGGCCAGAGGGTCAAGTGACAGGTTTTTAATCAGCGCTGACCCCCACATGCCATGGAGCTGATATGGCAGACCCTCCTTAACCTAAACCTCGACTGTAACCTACCCCCTCCCTCCAATCAGATACAGCCACTGACTGGGCTAAAAAAAAGTGTCACACATGAGCGGCCACATTTCATCACAGACTCACCAGCAACATGCAAGAAGCTGAGAAGGAGGAAGACTGAAGGGTAAAGAATGAGAGCTTTTGTCTTTGCTGTAATCTGTAATAACAATGTGATATATATTTAAAAATGTTCCCCCAAAATATGTCAAAAATGTCGATGAAGAAAGTCGAAGGAACACAAAAAAATAGAAAATGAAAATTTGGTGTATACTTATTTGTTATATATAGATTTTTTTCAAAAAGTATTATTTTTGCTGAGTTATTTATTACTAGAAAGATAAGAGGGGATGTCATTGATTACAGGTATTATCACACAATGTTATTTAAATAATCTAATGTTGCAATGATTTAGACTAACCTATAAACCATAAAAACCTATGAAATTAGTTACGACAATCTCTACAGATAGGACAATCTTAAAAATACCAGAATTTATGTCAGTTGATTATTTAAGCTTTTTTAGAAAAGCTTAAATCGGACAGTTTGTAAATACAATAGCAATCGTACTGATCTCATCATCAAGGGTTAGTTTTTCATTTTGTGAGCTGATGTTCTGTCATTATCAGTAAAAGTTCCCTGACCTGTAGCAGAAAGATGTCATATCATCCTGAGATTGTTGCAAAGAGCAGTGTGAGCCAACAGCTAATGAGGCGTTCACTGTCTGTTTTAGCTGACTTTAGTCATTTACAATTCAGTATCTAAATGTTCCGATCAAAGGGGAAATAATATGAGATTTTGTGTCTGTTGTGCAGCAGCATCAAAGAAGTGCTTGTTAGCTTCCACCACTCCAAGTTCGTCAGAAAGCTCATTTTGATACAAGATCTTTCCATTACAGGTATTACAAGTCTTATCATACTTTTTTGTTTGTCAGTTTTTAATGTTGTACTACTTGGAAGCAAGAGAACTCAGGTTAATATTAACACTATCATCAAAAAAAGAAAACGTAGTTTTTTCCTGCACTGTGATATTAGGAAAACAAATTATGCAAGAAAGTTATATTTTCAACTGTATTTCACACAATATTAGAGCTGAGGGCCTGAGAGGCTAAAGTTGACAAGATTTCTACCAAAGTAGATTAACTGTCATGCTACAGACTGTTTGAAAACAGCATATTTTGTAATTGAGAGTTGTTCATGCTCTTCTGGCACCAAGCTAGAAGATGAGAAAAAATCCAAACGATCTACTTCGTCTTTGTTCAAAAAACTGAAAATTTAGTGGGAAATCCCCTTCATTTAAACAGCTTATTGAGCTATTGGAGGAGGGAGTGCTTCTCTACCCCTTAAATGACAACACTTCCACATAAAGTTTCACAAACAAAGATTATCTCAACTATACAATGTCATATCCAACTTAACTTTGAGTTTAAACTTAATTAATGTGAATCAATTTGAAGCTAATTGAATTTAATTTTATTGTTTATGTTTTATTTATTAAAAATTACTAAGTATAACATACATTTTAAGCTTAGCAATAAATATGATGGAAGATGTTACAGTAGAATATCAATAGAACAACTGGATAGTGAGAAGATATTGTGCTGCTTCCAAACATAAGCTGCAACAATTTTTCTGCCTCAGCTAAAAGTTATGAAAGAGGTTTATTAGCTGCTGTGGCTAAAGGAAATATATACGATGGTAATAAAAAGAAACTTCATCAGTACTGCATTTGATGTGTTTTTACGTATAGCTAGACTCTAGCTGTACAAAGCTATACAAAGATGCAGGTCAAATCTGGCTGCTAGAGGTTTCTCCAAAACTATTTGACCTCCATCTTTGCTTAAACAACACTGGAGTAGGGGGTGTACACTCTGGTACACTAGAGATTAGTTTAAAATAACTTTGGAAGTAGAGATGTTATTATTATGTTTGATATTCTGCTTCCCCGTCTCTTCTTTTCTTTTACCTTTAATAGAATTCTCTATCAAATTTAATAGAGAACTTTATCTTATTCTTACTTTTTTATGTCATCTTTATTACTTATTTGTTTGTGAATGTGGGATAGCGTTTTGCAGCAGTGAACACAAACTGTCTGCATTTTCACCACTATTATTGGAGTAAATAAAGAAGTCAATAGTAACCATAATTCAAACTTTTGTGCATTATTCAGATATTCTCCATACCATCTTTGCTCTCCTTGTTGTCATCTTCATCCCGCAGCTCGGCCTCCGGGCCTGGCTTTGCCTCCAGCATCTCTTCATCTTCCTCTTCCTCCTCAACTGAAAGAGAGTAAAGGAAGAAGAAGAAGAAGAAAAAAAGAAAAACAAGGGAGAGAGCACTCATGTTAATCAACAGCTGTTCCAATTTTCCCCGACCTCCCTCTGTGTGTCTCCTCCCCCTGCTTCTTAACAAAATAATCATTCCCAGACATGCGTCGGTACACCTGACTAACATTCACCCCAAATGGGTTGCATTTACAAACAGAGAGGTGCTTGTAGCTGAAGCATGCAGCTCACTTTCAGTCAGTTACATGTGTAAGTTACGGTACTTTGCAGTGGGAACAGATATTTCAAAGGGAACCTGCTTTTGAATGTTTCGATTGGTCATAAACGGCCTACATGACTGAGCGTACTGGTCAATGCGAACACAAATCACAAGCACACACAGTCCACAGGAAATGTAAGTCCTGAGCGCTTTCCTCTTCCACTCTTGACCTTCGACCTGCTGGAATAGAGATCCTGTGATGTGTATGTGTGTGTGTAAGAGGGGATTCCCTCTGCGTTTACTCTAATCAGGCTCCGCAATTATGTTTGACTCTCCAGGATTTATACTGAAGTCAGTGCGGCATGTGTGTGTGTATGTGTGTGTGTCTTGGGTTCAACTATGAAGGGTTACTGTCAACACAGGCACCTGCTTGTCAGCTACTGCCCCCGCCTCCCCTCAGGGTCTGTGTAGGTAACCTTCGCCAACCTCTCCTCATTTTGGCAGCGCCCTCCCTCTGAAACAGATGGCGATAGTCGGGGGGCCCTCTCCAAAGACCTCTTAACACCCTGACACCGCGACCAGACACCTGTGGTCCGCCGGCGCGCACGCCAGACACACACACAATCTGGCTTTCTCTCCCTCTCACACACCCGCAAGCGGGGGCCCTCGCCCGCGGTGCCAGGGGTGGCGAGGGGTTAACTGGCAGGGTCGAGCTGACAACAGTTGCTTAGTCCAGTGGGAGGAAGTGACTACATCACACCCTCAGAAATGCTACGCGCAGACACATGCACACGCAGACATGTCAGAGTGTGTTTAACTCAGCTGGAGTACGGCCTAGGGCACTGATAAAACCACTCACTCAAGGGCTACTTTTACTCAACTGTCTCTTTATCACTTGCACCGAGCTAAGCTTTTCATAAACTTCCTGCTTTGATTTAATTCAGGGTCTCCGCACATTTTTCCTGTAAAATTTGAATGTTTAAAAAATTTAATTTTAACCCTTTGCTGGCCTTTTTTGGACCATAGAATAATGAATGAACAAATTAATTTACCTTATTAATTCCAGTGGGAAATTCACAAATTCACATATGGATGGATGGATGAATGAATGAATGAATGATCTGGAAATACAAACAATTTCTTAGCTGTTTTCTCTTCCCATATACACTGACCCAGACTTTAGAAGGGCCTTACAGAGGTCGTATCTAAGCGTCCCACTGTTTTTAGGGTGCGGACCTAAAATTTATTTATTTATTTTAATAAATGCTTGTTTTTCAGACATTGTATTGTATCTAAGAGTCATAGGCCCATATTAGGTGTGTTGTAAAAATATTTTGAGATTTTTATGACTACACAGTAATTAGTTGTTTGAAAATTATGAAGATAGAATATTCTTTTAGGAACAACATGGACGTATTACTCTTACCATACATCAGTTCATATAGTTTTGATGTCGTGTAATTTGCTGTAGAATATATTTTTATTGGATAGGGCACTAAAATTATCTCCAGCCCAGGGATCCACATCTCTGTAAATTCGGCCCTGCTTATCCATCCCTGGAAAACGCTGAAATTCAACAAACTTTTTTCAGAACCCAAAGAAACTCTATTAAAAATTGTTCCTGCATCATGTGAACAACCCAGAAGCTTGGTTATCAGTGTGATAAATCCTTTGTTTAATTATAATATCAGCTTCCACAGCACATCCTTCTTTAACTCTATGTCTGTTTTTTGCCTTTACTTCTTCCACTAAAACAGGCTTGATATATGACTTTAATTTTCATTCTGTGTACATAATAAATGACTAAGCTAAATCAAATGCACGGTGTTCAGCCTGGATCCAAGTTGGTGGTTAACAGCCAGTACTCCTGATCCAAACACCAGTGACCCACCAGTGAGGAGGAGAGGCCAGAGAAACACAGACAGGCAGACTGCCAGACTAACTTCATGTCTGAGCAGCTAAAACAGATTTTAACAGAGCATACAGCAGTAGTACTATTTTCAGCCTTTTTTTCTCTCTCCTGTGCTTCCTTTTAAAAAGTGTTATTTCTCTCTGGTGTGGAGTTTTTTGCGCATCTGTCAATCATTTTCCCCTCAACAAACTGCGGTTATTAATCTGAAAAGCTTCAGGATGTGAAAAAAAAGGAAAGCAGGAAGATACATTACACACAGCTACTATTCTTCTCTATTTTCTTGACCTTATGTGACTGGTCCGGTGGTTGGAATGTGTGGTGATGGGGATGGGAGGAGTGTGAGGAGAGGAGGGAGACCACATTGAGGAGCGGTCAAACTGTCAGTCCGTGGGACCACAGGAGTCTGGAGCAAAGGAGCTTGATTCATGGCCTATGGGTTACCTCACGGAGGGGAGACGGTCCAATTCCCGTACGAAGATACTGCTGATGTCTCTGCCAATGGCCATGCATCAAGCAGTTCTGCCACAGTCCCGCACCAAAAATATCTCCACTATTTCCCTTCAGTAGATGCTTTCAGAAATATGTTTTTTTTTTCTCTCCCTTACGTGCTTTCAGAAAGTCGAGCAAAAACGGGCAAATGAGAGGAGATAATAGAAATATTGAACACAAAACTTTATGTAAAGTGTTGGAGCAAAACACACAGAGAGGATCCACATGGTTTCTTATTGCATTGTAAAAGAAGCAGTGAAGGGAAATTATAAGAGACAATCTCACAGTGTGAATGTGTCTGCCTGCTATCCCTAAGTATCGGCACACCTTCCTGTTTCCACCTTATTCTAGTCACGAGACGCTTTCCTTTCTCCACCTGCCGCTTAATACCTCTCCTCGCGGCGGGACGACCGTTTAACTGGTATCCTCCCTGCTCAACACAGACGGGGGGTCCACCTTGATGAAACGCCACTTGGGGGCTCCTGTTTTGGCCGGCTACACGCCTGGGGTAATGATATCCTCGCCGGCCCGAGCGTCTACATCTGGCTGCTTCAATCTTCTCCCAGCTGCTTACTCATGCTGACCGGGTCCAGTCAATTCAGAGCAGCCCAGCAGGCATGAAGGAGATATATACAACATACACACACATATCGAGGGGTAAAAGAGAGAATACACACACCATCCACACACCTAGGATTGCTTCAAACAACTCGCTTTGCTGCAGCAACAAATATTTTGTCAGACCAATCTGAAAATAATAAAAAAAATGTACCTATTGTTACCTAACACAAAAATATCTCACATACTCATATTCTCAATTTTAGAAAAAGGAACTTGCTGTTTCACACGTCACATAACCTCACCACGAACGAATGGTCTTAAGTAAGGGATTAAAAACCTCTAAGACACACTGAGATCCGATGTTTTGGGAATGTGTGAGGTCAGGTTATTTTTGCGGTGTGAATGTTAAAGTGTAACAGCTAAACATTCAACTAGCATGACGCCTACTACTGATAAAATAAGGGCTTGTTTATGAGTTCTAGAAACTTTAATTGCAATAAAGTTTTTCTGTTGGTAAAGCTTTGTATGAAATAAGGCGCATCTCTGGGGAAAATGTACAAAAAGCCTAAAAGAGACAGAACATTAACGAATAGCTGTTTTCCTGTAGTCCTGTTTCTTAATTTATGAAGCGCAACACGCCACTGCCTTATTTGAATGTCTTTCCCATTTTGCACAGTTGCTAAAAGAAATGGGCCTTAGTGTCAAGTCATATTCATAATCCAGTGAATTAAAAGTTCCAGAACACTGTCACTGACTTACAAAAGCAAAACATACATTTAAAAATGTATTAAATGTATAGATATTGTTGAAAACATACCCAAATTGCTACCACTACAAAAGATGCACTAATTTCAAAACAAGTTAAGGATTTTAAAAGAGCAATGTAGAGCCAGTAAATGAGAGTGCTGCTTTTGATTGTTCTAAATCGGGTAACAGTCTCAGTAAAACGGGGAAACTAAGTGCCTTTACAAATGTTACATGCTTAAACAAATGTTGGAGGAAACTCTCCTTAAAGACGCTGTGGTTTGAAAAAGAAGAATTAGCATAAAAGAGTTTTAAAGGGAATACTGTCATGACTTGTGGTTTAGGTTTATCAGAGTTTTGTGTTCTCATTCTTCCACGTTTTTACTGATTTTTACTCATCTCTCTGATTCTCTAGTTCTTCCTTATTCATCCCTAGATTCTCTTATGTTCATTTTGCTCTGTTCTTTTCTTCAGTACCTTTATGCTGTGCATCTCTCGCAGTTGTTCCCCATATGCAATCACTCACCTGTCTTGTTCCAGTAATCACCTTCCAAGCATAAGCAGCTCTCTGATTCCTTAATCCGTTCCTGTCAGTTCCTGTTTTTCTACCAGCAGTTTGGTTTGAATTTGGGCCGCTCTCCCTAATAAGTTTTGGATTTGTTTTGCTGTAGCTGGTTGCTGTTAGTAATTACTAAAAATATTAAAGAGTATATTTTTGTTTCCCATCTGCATACCTGCTATAGCTTAAAATTTCAGTGTAGTAGGATAATGACATCTTTTTACTGCGACAATTAATTTTAGAATGCAAGATGTAATGTTATGTCTTGCATGGCACAACACAGGATTTCTTTGTTCACTTTTGCATGATGTGAGGATGTACGTACAAAATCTTTCCTAGATTCAGCTATGGTGGATTCTTACTGACAGAAGTTTCAACAAAAAATAGTAGAATTATAAAGTCCAACAATCCTAATCCTGGAAGTTAAATATTACTTTGAATCCAGCTTGTCCATGTTATTGATATCCCCGTCCACAAAACCAAAACAGCAGAGCCTGAAAATAAATGGCTCATCAATATGAATCTTTGCTGTCATAATGAGGTAATGCAAATGCATTTCTAATGACTGCTGTTACGTAAAGCAGTCTAACCATAAAACTCTTGGAAGTTTTGCAGTTCCAGTTGCAGCATCTAACTATAGTGCAGCATATTATGCTGTGTTTGTTCACTCGTAGCGATTGTGTTTAAAGTTTCCTGCACGATTGTAATCTGGCGTGAATAATTAACAAAAACATAGGTGGGCATTGCAACCATGATAAATACGTGGAAAGGACCACACAAGCATGAGGAGAACATTCAAACTCCATGCAGAAAATCCCAGCCCAGGATTTAAACCTGGGACCTTTTTAATGTAAGGTAGCAGTGCTACTAACTGACCAAATATAAAACACTATTGTTTTTATTCACTAATAGTTCTCTGGCCCTTTACAGAGTTTTGCAAAGAATACAATATGCCAACTGACCAAAAGAAAGTTACCAACTGGATGCAAAGAAAAAGGTAAAATCTTCCCATTATAAACATTCAGCTGTGAATAATGAATTTTCTCTGGAAACCAGCTTTTAAACTCTAATGTGTTTTTAACCAAATGTGTAAGAGACAGGTCTGGTTGCTCTGTTAAATCAAAAGTTTCTAATATGTGCAATTTTTGTCAGATGCTAATTGAATAAACCGATTCAGGATATCAAGGGAAATTATTAAAAACACAAATATATGAAAAAAACTTTAAAGAACAATGATAAACCATTATGCTCAAGGAAGAATGTGGTCTGGGATAAAAATGTGAAATGATTTTAAATGTGATCCGTTCAGTATTTGAACATTTTAAATGTAAAATAAACACCAAAAGTAACATTTTTTTCTGTCGCACAATGATTAGAAAACTTTTGCAAGATTTCAACCAAACAGATTTTTTTCCCATCAAGCACATATTTTTAATTCTGGAGTCATGTAACACTGATTAAGAGGTTTGATCAATGATTATTTATTATATCTATCATTTTAAAGACCAAGTCTTCTCGAAATGGTCATGTGGAGGTTTACAAAAGCATCCAATGTCAAAAGAAAGCTAGAAGACCAATTACTCAAAACTATTTCAAAAGATTGCAGGAGCATCTAGGTCACTCGAAGTAAGATGTAAAGAAACTTAGAATGTTTCAGGATTATTTTAATTTAGTGTGTACGTTTACAAAAAGTTTATGTCCACGTTTAGATCAGAAGACAACTTAAATATATATACTCACTGGGTTATTTATTTTTTTCCTAATAGACAGAACAATGACAAAATTTGTCAGTCTCAAAGAGAATAATTCAGGGTCCAAAACCACAGAGTGAAAAACTCTTTCATATGTAATCTGACTCTCTCCTTTTCTGGACAGAAACAAGACTCATGGAACTACAAAGGCTAATGGAAACCCAACCAGGGCAAATGCTCGCCATAATCAAAACTAAAACCGGTATAGCGATATGATGCATTTAGCTACACTGCTGAGAGTGATTAACTCTACATATAGTAAATTCTGCTAAGTAGATGATTGAAATAACACAGCTGAGAGTGATGGGCTGATCTGTTTGTGGATTAAAGTAAAAACAGTCTTAATGAAGACTGATCAACTGCTGGGAGTTTCATTAGCTTAAACATGTTGTACTATTTCTCAGTTGGAGGTTACCTCAGAGTGTGTGAGGGGAAAGATATTGGCTGCATATAAAAGACGCGGACCGTCTTTTGCTCCTCTTCAGTTAGTACATGAAGCACAATGGCGTGATGCGTCAGAGCAATAAAGTGTTGGCATGTGTTCTGTTTGGTTAGGGATCAAAGCGTCAGCTAAACCTTGATTCTGAACCCAATCCACAGTCGGGTGTTGGTGTTGAAATGAGTTAGCGCATGCCTGGAGCAGTTATCAAAGAGCTGCGGGTGTTTGTGTAAAAGGGAGGATGAGAATGAGCACCGCTTGTCATCAAATACAGCGAGGGGGGCAGAGCTGCTGACTTATCACGGCAGAATGGAGGTGACTACTGAACTGAGTCACGCACACTTTGAGTTGACAGAACTCGTCCCAGTTGTATTTGGTAACAAAAAGGAGACTGAGGACACACAGGGAGAAATGCAAAAGAAAGAAAGAAAAAAAAACTAGCCGGAGTTAGAACTCCACATAAATCAGCATGGATTTATATCAGAACTTTAACTTCTGGGCTGCTGAACTGCTGCTCCAATGTTGTGGTCCTAAAAGAACCTAAAAGAACCACAACATGGGAGCTTTGTAGAAGCCAACCCCATTTGAAACCTCCTCTTATGTGGCCCTGACACAACATACGCTGACCCTAAAAAAAGAGTAACTCTAATCCTAACTCGGTTATTTTAAGAAATGAGAGGTTTAAAGTAACTTGAATTTGAATGGAACTCCAAAATTATTTACCCAACTTCAGGGAAAAGTATTAATAAAACCCTATTTGTTTTTTTTATTTATTTATTTTTTTTAAGTATTCACAACTTTGTATGTTCCACACAATTTGTATTTTCCTGAGCTTTTATGCATTGCTTAAGTGGAAGAACACAGAAATATGTGGGGTTTCTTAAAAATCTTAAAACTGTCACCTGGATTTCTATTCAGTCTCCTTTTACTAATTCCCTTAAATAAACTCAAGTGCAACACACTGTCTACAGCAGAAATGAAGCCAAACATTTCTGCTGTTTGGCTTCATCCGTGTTCTGGAACACGGTTTCAGTTCCAGAACTGAAACCGGGTTTCAGTTCTGGAAACTGAACACGGTAGTGGATGCATCATGCTGTGCAAAAAACATTCTTCAGCTGAGACTAGACAGCTGATGAGAGTAGAGATCAACATGGATGGAGCTAAGTTAAAATAATATTTTTTAAAAATTCTATTTTTTTTTTTTTACAGAAACTGAAATCCAGCACAAATCACTGAAGGAGCTATAAGATCTGAGAATAATTATTTGTTAAAATGTCATAGACCCAACTCCAATCTAGAAAATCTGTGGCAATACTTAAAAATTGATGATCTCTATTTAATCTGACTGCTATATTCAAATAATATTTATAGTTGAACAAAGTTGGAACGTCATTGTCTGTTTGACCTGGAGCAAAAGTGTGGTTCGATTGCAGTGGAATTGACCTTGGAATACAAATGAAAGATGCATTTTTAAAACAATTTCATAGGAATAAAAAAGTGCTTTTAAGGTCTTTTTATTGTTGTACGTATTATCGAGATTAAGAACAAGTATTTCGTATTACTTGCTTTAGGCTTTGACAGTTAAAACCAGCTATATTCTCCATCTGAGCACAGAGAAAAACTGCAACCATTTTAGGGACCCCAGTTAGCTCGCTAGGATGGAAAATTGCTGGTTTGGAGCTATCCATTCGTAAAGCCGAGCAGATCTTTTTCTGAGAGGTGAAAGGCCAGTCCAACCTGCTCAGGAATCTTGCTGATCGTCGCACAGACAGACATCACAGTCGCAACTTCTTGAAAAGACATCACACTGTGAGGGCACAACACTAAAATGGCCTGCAAAGTGGGGACATTTCTTGAGTAACCGGTTGGAAAAAGAAAAGAGTTTTGGGCCACGAAGAGTAGATTTTATTCATTTACAAGAGAAAGCCAAGATGCACAAAGAGCCAGGCGCTCATAATCTTTTACAGCCATTTTTGCTAATTTTCCTCAATTTTTCCCTTATTATTTATTCTAATAGAAACACTGTTTAAAATTCATCATGGCTCATCGAGGAATGATTGCCACAGTAGGGGTAAAAGTATTCCCCACACACCAACACATTAGCAGCAGGACCTAATGCAAAACTGGCAAAGCTAAAACCCACAGCAGGATTTATATTAATGCATCTCTTCAACACACTTCCCCACACTGATCAGACTTTGTATATGTGTGTGTTTGAGTCTGCATCCACCATAAACACACACACCATTCCACACATAACCCACTTTCATTAATGCAGCCCTAACAGCCCTTAAAGGGGTCTGTGGCTAACTTTGCTGAGTACTGCGGGCTGCTGATTCCCTCTCCTTTCTTTCTGTCTGTTCAGGACGCCACGCTCTTTCCAGCAGTGCCACCCAGGCTTGGCCCCGACCCAGACCCACATCTTTAAAATGAGCCATCATGGCCGTGCCATGCCATGCTCCGAGTCCCACCGCAGGGTCCTGATTAAAACCCATGACTTCAAACTTTCCAAACTGTCAAAAACCCAGTCAGAGCGCGAGAGTTAAGAGGATGAATCAAAAGACAGGGAATGTCCTAGGAAAAAAATAAGCAAACAAACAATAAAATGATGTGGCACCAACTGACTAAGTATTTGTGTCACCATTTGTGTGGCTAAGACGTCGACCAGTGGTCCATGCTTCCCCATTGGTGTTTCATTTAGTTTTACGGTTATGGGACAAAAGTATTTCATAAAAGCTGGCTAAAGGTCAAGATTTTCCAGGTTGTGCTAAAATAGACAAAACTATTTACAGATGCTTTGATAGAGTTTATAATTCATAAAGCAGATATGTTAGAGAAATAATATATATTCTAAAAGAGATTATGAGTTTATTACTGTCAGAGTTTGGAGTGGGATTATTTCAATCAATTTCAAACAAAAAAAATAAAAAATCTGGTTAAGACGCTGTAATTTCAAATTGGTGAGAGTTGAGGAAAGAAAAACAACATGTGCCAAGAGTGCTCCCTGCTGGCGAGTTTAGGAACATCACGACTACTGAACCTAATGAGGCTGTAAACTCACTATAACGATAACATATGTGAAATAGCTATAAGTGGCAACTATATTTTTAAGAAAGCAAATAACTTTTGACTAAAGATCAAATACAAACAAATTATTGTCATTTATTTAGATTTTTTTGTTGTTGTTAAAATACGAAATGTAGAATGTATACAATGCAAGGGGTGAAATTGTCCATAAAGTTCTCAAACAAAACAACCGATTAACATTAAGCTATAAGCCGAAGGCTAGCTGCAGCCCTGAACCATATCAAATGAAAAACTCCCGGGATCCACAGATTTTTTTTTTTCTCTAGTGTAAGAAGAGAGACCACCCAGGCAAATGTTAGAAACCCACAGGTTTTTTATATGTGTGGAAAAAAACAGTACGAGGGGGACAGGGTGGGGCCCGAATGTCAAAAAGTCAAGACCAGCACACTGCAAACCAAGAACATGAGAGGGCTGAAAGACAGGAAAATGGAAACCTAAAACTGCATTTCAACTCATCTCAGGTACTCATCAGATGACAAATACTATTTCGGGTGATAGTCATGTTACTGGAGAGAGAGAAGGCATAAGGTAGGGGGTATAGACAGAGTTCATGTACCTCATTATACAGTGGTCATAGTGGAAAATTGCATTCATCTGTGACTTGCTTGCAATACCTCGGGCGCTGCGAAGGCTTCTTTTCTCTCCATCATGCCGGATTTTTCTGTGTTTTAACAGCCTTGATCATTCCGACTCAAACCGCTTGGACCCTAGATCAATTTTACAAGTGAAACAGGAGTGAAGGCTGATACCCGTGGAGAGCGGTGGAGATGAAACCAAACCCCAAAAGAGACAATTACAAGTCTTCTGCAAGGGAAAACTTCACATCCACTGTAATGCAAAAAGCTGGCTCTGAATCTGAGAAGTAGGATTGCAAGCATGAATGTACACACACCCACTCCAGCAGAATTACAAGAAAAGCTACCCCAAGGCAATAGCTCTATAAAAAGACACATTACCAAACATGAAAAGACAAATTCTTCCACTTCGGGTTTTTTTTTTTTTTTCTTCCCTTATTGGTGCTTTTCTCTAGATAGCGTTCGACTTTCGACACACTCACACCCCTTCTGGTCAGTTCAGTCTGTTGTCTGACTGGGGCAACAACAAGAGGTATGAGACAAGTACTTCCATATGCGGCTGGGCACACATGCGCACAGAATAAAATACACACACACGGACATGCATGTGGTTGACGAGGCAGAATGCACTCCTATAAACCGTACTCTTTTGTCAACGACTGTAGCGACTGCCCGATAACCAGTTGGTAATGAGAGTTTCAGATAAAGTTAGTAAGTTATACAGTGTTTTCTTTTATTTGAATGCATAATAGTTCAGATGGTTTGTAGATAATTATGCAACTAAAATAGTACAAAGAATGTCTTACTTGCATTCTTTTACTATTGTTAGGTTATATACAGTACAAAATGGTATATTTTGCAAACGTATGGCACTTGCACTGATCATTTTTGCCTGATACCAATTACCAGTTTTGTTTTGTTTTTTTCTCTAGTCTAAAGTGTTGATTTTTAGACTTGGTCTATTCTGGTAATATTTCTATGTATTCTGTACATTCAGACTTATTTGATTGCAAACATTGTCCTTACAAGATTAATCCCATTTATGTATAATAACACATGCTCCCAGACATGCATTTTCTTAAAATATATTTACACATAATGAACATTGCACTCAGCTGATAAGATGTAGAGAATTGCAACAAACAGCTAACAGCGGCACACAAAAAAAGAGTTTTACGGGGATTTGAAGCTTTAGCATCTTCTATGTTAAATAAGTGATTTTGCAAAAGTCTTGATTTTGAGTCTTAAAATCCAGAATTTGGATTCTGAGTTCATCCAGTCTAAATTGTTTTTTGATGAAATAGGGAGGAGATTTTTACAACAAAGATCACATAAAAGGAAGATTCAAATTGACTCGTCCATGATGAATGCTACAGCGAAGCTCAAGCTGAACTGGTTGATGATGAGGATAATGGCTGCTCTCAGAACTTTTCTTTGTGTAAATATTCCCTTTTAGCATTTTTTTTTATTCTACAGATTTCTGAATGTTTGTCATTCACAAATAATATAAATCTAATGTAGCAAACATTTAAATGATCTGAAAAGTGAAAAAAAGGATAGAGAACTTAATTTTAAGTTTCAAAATTGTTGCATAAATGAATAAGCTGCTGCATTTTAATCATTCTAAAACATATGAACAGCCATATGTCGGGTTTTTATATAAGTACATTTTTGTTGTTTTGTCTATTAATATTTATTCCACTATCCTTTAGCAAGATTTAAGTGTTAACATCTGTCTGAATGCTAATGTATGGGTCTTCAGCTATCTGGATGAATGTAACTGCTTCTTTTCAGACTAATGCCAGGCCATGGTGTTTGTTTGTTTTGGGGTTTTCTTTATTCACGCCCCACTAAATTTAGCCAGAAAGCCTCCTTTTGCAAGAAACATATTTAAAGGCTTGAAGTTCTGACCAACGTTTCACTTGAGCTGTACAGAGCCCGAAAAACCAATGGGCCAGAAAATATTGCAAACTAGAGTGAAGAAAAAGCCACAGACACACATTTTTAGATACAGACGCACAAACAATACGTAAACTCTTGAACCCTCAAACTTTTAACCCCGAGAAGGGGTTTTCCAACATCGTATTATCTAATTATACACATATACACAAAGAGTTTCAACTGTAATGGCCCCCTTTCTGGTTCACTGGTAACAATTACTGCTACAGTATCAGGGCCACTTTTTTCAATGTAATCTTTACCACACCTCCCATATTAGTTTCTCTCTGCCAATCCTTTACTTAAACTCTGTAAACATTTATTTTCACCTTTTACCACCTTTCAGTTTTTTGTTCATTTTCATTATTTTCTTTCATTTTCACCTACTTCTTTCACAAGAGCTATTAAGCGTCTGTTAAGCGCTCCACCTAGCGAAAGTAATTCACAACTAACTTGTCGCATCAAAAGTTACAGAGTGGTTGTTTTTCAGACATGGAAAATCCGGAGCGGGTCATTATCCATCGTGTTTTCCAGATCAGGTTATGGTCCGATCGCAAACTGCAGACAGCAAATAGCCAGCGTGGGAGTCCAAAAACAGACGGCTCGCATCCCGGATGTGGACCTCAGGCCGTCATTTGAGGACCAATAGTGTAGACTATTGACTCACAAATGTGATGATTGTGTGTGGTTTCCAGTCTTGACCAAACTGACAAAAGTGATATTTATCTATTTGCAAACTAATTTTACAAGTTTGTGTACTACATGCATATGTAACAGTACAAAAATCACGGTTCGGCATAATTCTCAGTTGTAAGTTCAATGACTGTAACTTTTTTGGTGCATTTCAACCAAGAGAAAAATAATTATGCACATTTTTCAAATTTTACAATTAAGTGAACAATCAATGGTTTAAATTTTCTGACATTAATCTTACTTGGTCAATGTGTTTTAGCATTTTAAGAAGTGGCCAGGATAGAAGTAACTCAAGATTTGGTTTGATTGGGTCAGCTAATAAAATCCATAAACAACAATGTCCACAGTCCAGTAAACTTAGCTTGACCCTACTGATTCCAGTTCCCGTAACACACAATGCTAGTCTTTTATTAATTTCTCCACTAGCTAGTCATACTCATCCATGTCCCAAAACAATTGTGTCCATTCATACCACTGAAAAGAGAAGTTAATAGTTGGACCCAACCGTGACTGGACTTAATCTGATTGCATTGCGCAACATAAACTGGTTATAGAATAAACAGAGGACTTTCAAAAGGAAACAGGGGATTTCTGCAACCCATCACAATATCAAGACAGCAAACTGGTTGCAGCCATAAAAATCCTCATCATCAACTTGTTTAGCTTTTAGTCTGTCTAACAAACTTTATAGGAGCTTTAAAACACAAAGCAAAGATCAAATCTAATTTAATGCCACTGCCTCCAGGGTTCCAGCTGCACTCTTGAATAAACACACAAACAGAAAACAGCCACCACAACATGAGGGCAAATATGAGAACACAACAGGTTAAAAGTTCAAGAGGGAGAAACCTTTCACTCAGATTCTCTTAGTTTAAACTGTAGTAAAATCTGAGGATATGATTATAGACCTTTTGGGGATTGTGTAAGGTCAGAGTTCAAAAGGTCCAAAATTTATTTGTTGAAAGACCGCATGACAATAACAAAAAGCAGAAAGATAGAAGAAAGGTAATAAATGTAAAGCTCCTCCACAAACTAACCCAATCTTACAGAACTGTCTAGATCCATGGAAATGTAGAAATAAAGTAAAATGTGTTATGCTGAAGGAATTTATACAGGATTACAAGTAATCCTGTGCACACCTACATTTTTAGGTTTTTGCACACCTAAAAATGCAATAAGCATAGAATCTCAAGCTATTAATTTTTTTTCAATACTGTACACTTGTTTCAAAATACATCACAACTGTGCCTGACTTAATATTTGAGAGAAAAAAGCTACTATTTACTATTGTGGGTAAGATTTTAAAATCCTTCATTCATTTATTGTGGCTGTAAGGAGGCTTAAAGCAGCTTTCTATGAGCAAACTTGAAATATCTTTATCAGTGAGGTCAAACCCTGTGTAAGGCAGAGAGGAGTCAGTGTTAAATAACTCTGCAGTTAAACAAGATGTAACAATTATCACAAAACAAAGACAGTAGGTTACAGACTTGACATTTTAAACTGTCTTAGCGCCTTTTACTAGTGATTAGTGTAATTAGTGTGGTTGCCATTGCTAACAGCAGTCTCTGTGTGAATTTCCAGTAGATTTAGCAACCCCATACCTTATCTCTCGGTGTTTAATACCCAAACACTGAGAAATCTATACATTTTGTAGTCCATCGAGTTTCCTCCAACATGTTTAGCTTCTTGGGGCAACCCCCAAAAAGTAGAAAAGTGTATTCCTTTCTTTTAATACGACAAAGATGTAAGTTCCTATTACATTTTCTGATTTACAAAGATTTACAGGTCCATTTTCTTTTCTAACAAAGAATCAGACTCACTTGTTTATGTCATTTAAATAGTGTGTCATTGTTGGCCAAGTCAAAAATAATCACAATTAATTAAATATATTTAACTTTTCAAGAAAATAAGAAATGTGGTGTGGATATACTTTTAATTTGAAGATTTTGGTTTTCTTAGCTAAAAGTTTGGACACCACTGGTCCAGAAGCTTCACATGGCTGCTTTAAACAGCTCAGAGATGCTGTAAATGACCGTAACACCTTCAACACTCTGGAGTATTGTTGTAAGAATGACATGTGTGATCAGAAAGTGCTAATATCACTGATCAGGATCGGTCAAGCATAAAAACCTCACCATTTCATTAAAGATCTTATATCTGCACAACATCGCGATCTCAAATGTAGACCACCTGAGGGTCAAGCTAAAATTTATAGCTCAAGCACAAAAAATTCATCTGTAACCATAACCTAAGATATGTTTCATAAGCTGGGTTCATTATCCCTCCAAAAAAACGAACAGACCTGAACAAACAAACAGCCAGAGAAGCAGGCAGGTGCTACCGTCTCCTTTTTATTTTTTTCCCTCTAGACACACAAGCTTTGTGGTAGTCTCCAAAGAAAGGGGCTCCTGAGACCAGGGTCACCTCCCAGAAGACCACCATAACTCTGCTCTGGTTCCCAGATGTTCTCATGCATGCAGGCTTACATGCACGCACAGACACACTCAGACCTCCTGAACCCTCACGGAGACTGAAAACTAATGAATCTAAATAAAAAGGCACAAAGCGTTGCTGCAGCGTGTTTGTTTTTACGCCAGTGCCAACTACCTGACTCAGATAAACCCGCTTGTTAGTCTGTATCTAAGTGTCAGGTATTAGTTTGTCAAGTGCTTGTATGTGTAAGCAAACGTGACCGAGAGCAACAGATTGTGATTCCGCTGCGCATATATGTTAGCACGTGTGTAAGCATGAGTCAGCGCACGTGCACTTGTTGAATATGTGATCTATTCCTGGGGCTGCCGAGGAAATGAGGGGAGCTGCAGCAGGCCATTAGGATGCAGATCAGGACAGACGTGTGTATGTGCTCGGTGGTTGCCGGTTAAAGGGGTGGGGGGGCAGAGGAATCAACAGCAGACAATCTATTATAATGACAGGAAACAGGAAGTACAACCCTTTACAGTCACATGGCTGCCAGCTGTCTTGGCAGCGACAGAAGGGGAGATAGAGAAAACGATAGGGAGAGAGTGTGTGTGAATGTGTGTGTGAGCAGATTTGAGAAGAATTCTTTCTATTGGCATTCCAGCACGTCAAGAGAACATTTCTACACAAAATATCACCATTAACTATTGGCAAAGAAAACAAAATGCCTAATTGTATGGAGCGACTCCAACCGTCCCCGATCCAAAATACCAATTTAGGTCCAAAAAAACAAAACGCTTCAACCTTTACACCTAAAATCACGGATGTTCTTCCTGCTCCAATGCGGGAATAAAGCTCAGATTTTGGCCATATGGATGTGTTTAGTAGCCGCAGCTCTGCACACATGCGAACGCCCACTCGCAGGGACCCAAATATGCACATTTTCGCATGGATGCACATGTGGTCTCGTGTTCTCTACAGACTCAGACCACGCACTCAAAACAGGAAAACTGTTATTTTTTTACTGGCATCAACTCCAAATAAGATCGCAGCGGCATTTACACTTAACAGCAAATTTCTGTTAAGACGTATAATTAGTATATTAAGAGATTCATCTGACACACACACACACACACACACACACATAGGCTATATATATATCTTAACACCTTTAACCAGCACGAGTGACAAAACGGCAAGCACTAAATTTACACAATGTCTGTGTTCGTGTGTGCTGCGGTATCTTTCGATGCGATTTATAACAGGTAATGGCGGGGGTCGAGTGCCGGACAGTTCTTGGATGTCCTTGAATTTCAGAAAATCGTGAAGTGGAGTGGGAACGGCTAGCTGCTGGACTACATTGGTCCTCATCATCTGCTCTGGCCCCAGCACTTCGCGAACCTTCAATATCTACTGTACATGATATGTAGATATTATTTAAAAACCATCCTAGAGATGCCTTACTCTATTACTCAAAAGTCAAGAGCATAAACCTAGGCTACTAAGCAGTAGCTTAGTTTCTTAGTGAAGAAGTGTTTGAACAATACTGAATATAGAACTGATATTTCAGAACATATATAAATAAATACCTTCAGAGAGGTGGGTGTTGACAGGTGTTTGTGTCTCCTTGCTGTAAGAGACCACCTCTTTGGGAAGGAAGTCAACCTGGGTGATTTTAGAGGCCCCAAGCCTCTGCATCTTGCGCCTGCATGAGAGCAAAATCAATTTATATTGTAAATAAATCCCAAACTGTCTTGTGTCCATTTCTAATCTATTTTTTTAAAGAGTGAGATGAGAAAGATGTACCCAAGCTCAGAATCAGCTTGCAGCTGCAGCACAGAGGGGTCTGTGTCCCATTGCAGTGTCCTAATGTCACCAACAGAGGGAGCAAGAGAGAACACGAATGGTTACAAACATCTTGCAATCGCTAGGACAGATTTATGAAGGACCTACAAATACACCACATGTACACACACATACACTGCATGTTGGAGTAAAATGTCTCCTGTAATGAGACATTATACTGTCTTTCATTATGCATCATTGAAGATCTCTGCTTTTATGTAGTGAGGTTTTTCTTTGATTTAAAAGGAAGAACAAATTTAAATTCAGAAAATCCATAAAATTTGTACATTCCTTTATTTAATCTAAGTTATTTTAATTTAAATGGACAAAAAAAACTTTTAGTTTGGGAGATATTTATGTCCACCTTTTATCTCTATTTCCATTTAAATGAGAGCACACACACACTTAAGAGCTTGCACTTTTCTCTCCTCATGAAAAAGTAGCTGCATTTTTTTTTCTTTTTAAACATATAACAGCAAAGTCTGCAAAAGCAAAAATTACCAGCACCTTGCAGAAGCATGTTCACCCTTAAACATTTAAATTTTATTTCATATTACAACCAGGAAATATTTTGTTAGGATAATATTGATAGACCAACACAAAACAGTGTATAAGTGTGAATGAAAAACACATTTCTCACTATTTTTTTCTTTTTTTTTTTACTGGTAAAACCTATAAAGCATGGCATGCATTTGGATTCATTTGGATTCATCTGTCTTCCCATCCTCCTTGGAAGAAAAACATGCAGCTCCCCAGCATTATGCTGCCATCACCATCATGTTTATCATAAGGATTGAGAGTCCAGAGGAATGCAGGATTAGATTCTCCCACTTTTGGGTTGGTCTAGCACAGGAGTCTGTGACCTTAAAAACCCAAAGAGACATTTTTTCCCGCAGTCTGGCTAAGTAAAACTCCTTCAGAGTCCCAAATGTTAAATAAAGTTTTGATAAAAATAACCTTCATTTTTCAGAAGCACTTACTGTAGGAAGTTTGTTGTTGTTATTTTTAAAGAACCACAATTTTATTTATATTTTTTATATTTTAAAACAAATTAAAACTTGAAAACTTTACAAAAATAGGATGAATATATTTTCTTCTATAGGATATTGATTCAACTATGTAAAAAAAAAACATAGTTTCCAATCTAATGACAAGACAAATAGATGTAATTACTACAAATGTTAATTTTAGTGTTGTTTAATGCAATTTTTCTGTGACAAAAAAACTGGAAAACCTACTAAAACATGCATTTGTTAATATATCAATATTTAAAAACATTACTTAGTTCGTTATAATATTTAGCTAAGATTTTAAAGAACCATTGTGAAAAGTCCAAAGAGCTACTTGTGGCTCCGGGGCTGCAGGTTGCAGACCCCTGTATTAAGTTTTTCAGCAGCAACTTGAAAATGTAAAAAAGTTAAAGGGCTATGAAGGACTTTGCAAGGCACTGGATGTAATAGAGTAATTGGGTCTAGCATGGACAAATAATTAAGAGCTAAATAAGGCATTGAAAATGCCATGCACAATCAATAAATTTGACAAACAGTGAGGAAAAGTGCTGAGCTCACTGGCTGCATTCCTCTGCTGCTTTGGCAGGTAGGAATCAATCAGTTATGGGAAAATCAAAGCGTTTCTCAACTGAAACACACCAGCTGCAAAAGGATAACACACCAGACCTCCTGATGATACATTTCTGAACAGAAAACAGACCTGTCACACATTCAGCATGTGTCACACAGCTCTGAAACAAAGAGTGCCAATGGATTTCTTCGGCTTGACAGGCTGGGTGTTTGATGACACGTTAAGCAACACTGTCACCTCTGCGGACACTGAAATGACCTCTGCGGCTCAGCTCATGTGAGAGGAGATGTTACGAGCCGCTATCAGAGGCGGCAGCAGGGCTTAAGACAGGACAAGAGAGGAGAGGGGAGGAGAAGGGAGGGACACAGCACTCGTTTGGTCTTTTAAATCAAGTCGAAAGATGACACTGTGGAAGCCTTTCTGTTCTGAGTTGGACCTCAGCCACAGAAAGTTAAGGAAGGGGTTTCCTGGGTTTGACATGAAAATGCTTACCTTGAGCTCTGTGCTTGGGGCTTGTTTTTAGAGAAACCTGACCTATGAAGGACACACACACACATACATACACAACCACAAATGGAGAAGCTCAAATTGGCATGTTGTCATCCAAGGTGGAATTGGAGGGGGAAAGTCGTCTTCAATTGATCAATTGATCAAAACTAACATGAATGAATGAATAACTTAGCAAAAGAGCATTTTGTTCTCCTGGAAACTTAAGCTTAACTTTCTCCACTTCTTCAACCCCCAACGCCACCGCTGGCCATACCAAACAATGAATCACTAATGATCCCAAAGGCGTCACTCACACATTGACCTCACAGTAAGCAAATGGAAAGCACTTGATGATCACACTTTTTTTTTCACCAGAACACTGACATTTGAACTACCGACTGCACCACTTCTCTGCAATTAACATACATAACATGCTGCAGTGGCTGGAGCATATATGACACGTAACTTTAAATCACATCTCACTGAATTTTTGTTGCCTTTATATGAAACAAAAAACTCAATCCCAGTGAGGCACAATAAAAGCAAAGATTACTTTTTAAAAATTGGCTAAGATGCTGCTTTCTCAAATAGATACAGTGTCTTACCAAAAGTCTTGGTAATGAACAGTTTTCCGGGGTTACTGTGTCTGCTAGTCTGTCTCTGTAACTTCACTTTTTAAGGGTTTTGACACTCCACAAAAAGCAAACTTCTCAGATGTACCTTGGTGTGTAAACCAAAGACTAGACAGTGGTCATCAAAACACAAAGTACTGTGATAACAAAAAAAAAGACACCAATATCACATTTATACGCAATGAAGAAACCTCACCGTTGGTGGAACCATCCTTACCTAAATCTGTTGTGTTATCAAGAAGAAAAAAACAGAAATATTTCTGTGAACCATCAAGACCTCATTGAAGTGATTCATAAAATGTCTTTTATGAAGCCTTTACACTTCAAAAAGCAGTCCTTAAGTCTCCTATCTCTTACATAAGCATCAAAAACATTGTTCCTACAAATGCCATTCACTATATTCATTTTTAAAATGACAAACAAAATAAAGAAGAACATCTGGCTTTGAACTCTGGGTGAGAAACGTTTGCCTACCTGCCTGCTGTTCCTCCCTCAGCTGAATCTTGGCTTCCCGTCTCACTGGGAGTGCTCACCGATTTAGAGGGGGACACGGGTGTAGGAACTAAAGGAAAATGTAACAAAAAACATCTTGCTTTTAAAGCTTGCATAAGACAAAGCACAGGATTTTGTCAAAGCAAAATCATATAGCAAACAATGCGAACAGAGGCCCAGGTGCAGTGCAGGATTTTTGCTTTGTTTCTCATCAATCTGTTGTTTTACACGATTTATAAATAACTAGAGCTAAAAAAAATAATAAAAAAAAATAGTGACCCACTTTAGAGGAGTTTATGGTGTTGTTACAATCCTGGACCACTAGAGAACAGCACTCTTTAAGGAGCTGACAAACACTTCTAGGAGGATTCAAAGCCTCATTTTTAACAGTGGAAATGAGATCTGGATGAACAATCCATAAGCACGGACCTGTACTTTTAATTTTTCATTAGAACTTAATTAAAATCGAAGGGTTGTTTATAAATGTTTTGTTTGTAAAACAGAATATGATGTACCTAGCGGAGGTTCGGGGGAGATGCCAATACTTTGTAGCAGGGCCTCGGTCTCCCTGCGCTTGCGGTCCAAGTCCGAATCTTCTGGCGTCACCTCTGTTTTCTGCTGGCTGTCTGACTTCTTCAGCCAGGGAAACATATAGAGGGAGAACTCAGATGGTTTTTTTTCAAAGATTTATGGCACACATTTTCACAACTTCACCTCCGGCAGTTTTTCATGTTGCTCCAGCCCAACAAAAACCATAACACAGATTCATGTACTATTTTCTTTACCTCTTTCTTCTTCCTCTCCTCCTCCTTTCTTTTCTTCTCCTCCCTGATCTGGGCAAGGCGCTGCTTTTTGCGCTCCAGCTCTGCCTTCAGGTCACTTTTGTCTGACATGGCGTCCTGGAGGGCTTTCAGGATCAATGAACCACAAATGGCACTGAAGCAGTATGCAGTCGCCTTATATGTCGCCCCCTAATAAATGACACACCACAGAAGAAGAGCTCCTCTTCAGAAAGCAAGTCTAACTGTTCCCAGCTGGGTGTGTCAGACACATGTCCCCAGAAAACTGAGAGGATTGATTAAAATGTATCAAAACAATAAAATAATAATATATCAAGTGTAACCATAACCTTATCCTAATGTCAAACACTGACAATTGGGAGCGCCATGCAAAAACATTTAATATAAATAAGCAGAAATGTATCAAAGAATAATGCCATAAATGTAACTATATTTGTTGCACCTCAGGTTTATGAATTACAACAATACACCGAGACAATATGAAAGAATATGAATTTGTGTGCTTTGTCACTGAACGCTGTTAGCTAGAAATTAGTGCACATTCGCACGAACCTGTAAATATGAGAGCATTTATAGTGACGTCGACTACAAAATAAAACACAACTTCCAACGCTGACAATGATAAACAAAAAGCTTCAATATGTCGCATGTACGGCCATATTATGGTGTCATACCTTATCCACTTGTAGGGCTAACGATGTGTCACCGGCAAAGATGCTGTCTCACTGCTGTATCTCGATTAAAAAAATAAAAATAAAATAAATAAATAAATAAAAATCAACACATCCTCTGTTAGGTTGCTTCCAGTCTCTTTGCATCAAGGCCTCTCTGGTGCCAGAGGATACTTCGTTTGGGTCTCAGTAAAACGAGTAAGTTAAAATGGGTTATTGTACCGAGACGAGGCTGGAAGCAGGTGCACGGCACGCCGACACATCCTCGGGAAGGAGCGAAGAGGGGAGTGATGTTGAGGAGGAAG
The DNA here is from genome assembly GCA_903066825.1 of Alfaro cultratus. Classification (NCBI taxonomy): domain Eukaryota; kingdom Metazoa; phylum Chordata; class Actinopteri; order Cyprinodontiformes; family Poeciliidae; genus Alfaro; species Alfaro cultratus. The sequence continues at coordinate 464 of CAEFZX010015441.1, read as the reverse complement.
AGAGGAAAGCCCTCCTCCTCCTCATCTTGGGGACGCGCTGTCATTAGCAACGCCGCCATCTTGAGGCCGCCTGAAGAAGAGCCATTACAACACTGGGAAGATGTAGACTGAGCTGCTTTTTTTATTTACTTATTTATTTACTTAAAATAATAAATATGACACAAAACGTGTTAGAGGGAGCTCTTGCAAATATGATGAGATAATATCTTGTGTTCTACTACAGTACAGACCAAAGGTTTGGACACATCTTCTCATTCAATGAGTTTCCTTTATTTTCTTGACTATTGACATTGATTCACACTGAAGGCATCAAAACTATGAATTAACACATGTGGAAATATGTACTAAACAAAAAAGTGTAAAACAACTGAAAATACGCCTTATATTCTAGTTTCTTCAAAGTAGCGTCCTTTTGCTGTGATTACTACTTTGCACACACTCTGCATTCTCTTGATGAGCTTCAA
>CAEFZX010015437.1:0-32578 GCA_903066825.1 Alfaro cultratus | reverse complement strand
TAATTAGCAAAGAGTGAAATTGCACATGCACAAAGACAAATTATATATATATATATATATATATATATATATATATATATATATATAGAGAGAGAGAGAGAGAGAGAGAGAGAGAAATTAAAAAGAAACTCTAAGGAAATGAGAGAAAACATAAAAATCCTGACAGGAAATGAGCTACAGCATGACCCACTACTGCACAGCCATCTTTGGTTCCCATGAGCCACTGGGTGCAACCGAACGGGCCTGAAAACTGCATGTGGGTCACGATTGTGTTGTAGTAGTAGTAGTAGTAGTAGTTGTAGAGCACACTGCAAAAGAATATCTTCATTTATGCTTCTAAAACACTGGATGCTGAGTTGGGTTCACTTGGCAGCAAAAAGGATGGAGGGACGCCCCCCGCCCCCTCCATGAATCGAACGCGTGCTGATGATGTGCAAAGCAGATTAACGCAAACTGCACGCTTCATTGAGCGTCGCTCTAAATCTTGGATGCAAAAGGAGCACTTTTGTTATTAAAGACTTGGGAGAATTGCACAAATGGGTTTTAAGGGAACCAGCGGAGACAGGCGCTTCCTGTTTGGTGCTGGAAAGGTGGCACCGCACAGACATACTCATGCCCCTTAAACTTTTTTACATTTCAGTTTTTGTTTTTTTTCAAGGAAATGCTGTCTAATAAACCAGCACAAAGTAGTATATAAATAACATGTATCCACCCATTTTCAATCTGCTACCGCTAAATGAAATTCAATGCTACTAAACTCTGGTTCCATCTACCATCTGAGTTTTGTACGGAGGAAAACTGACACTACATATCACCCTGAATGTCTCATCCACAAGGTAAAACATGGTAGAGGCAGCATCATGTTGTGGGTATCAGGGTGGTCGCAGCATACTGGACGATGGCTGGAGGTAAATAATGGAAAAAGATTATGAGGAAAACCTTCTCATATGGAATCATTTCTAACCAGCCAGGGCTATAATGGAAGGGTTTGGATCAAATCATGTGTTAGAATGGCCCAGTCAAAGTCCAGGCCTACGAATCTGTGGCAAGATTTAAAAATTGATGTCGAAAGATATTCTCCGTCTGGATTGAGATGCCACAGTTTCCAGTTTATATTTGTACACAAACTATTCTTTTCCTCACATAATTTTGTGTTGGTATATTGTGAAAAACAGATAAAATAAACTGAAATTTGTAGTTGTAATGTAACTAAAATGTAGAAAAAGATTAAGAGGTATGAAATACTTCTGAAAGGTGCTGTACCTTCACCTCATGTCCTGAATAATCTGGTTTTGATCCAACAACGTGGCCGCGCTCTCGGTTAGCTGTTAGTCTTGTTCTAGAGGCCAGAAGCGGACATGAGGAAGGGGAAGTGGGGCTGCATTCATCTCTTCGCCTGCCTCTTCTGTATCCTCCCTTAGCCATACATTCCCATGTTACACTGTATACTGTACGATACTTTACTCCGTCCCTAGCACAACCCTGGGTTTGATTACAAAAATAAGGAGGTGATGAAGCAAGCGAGTAGAAAACTGTGCCTGTTAGGTCACTCTCTGTCTGTTGCATCACTTCCCTCTGATTCTTGCTCAAAGGGAAGCTTAACACCAGAGAGTGGTAATGTGTTTTTTTCTTTTCTTGCTTACTTGCTGTTTTTTTTCCTTCTTCTACTTAATGTATTCGGCACATTAGCAGCTGAGTTTGAGGTATTGGTTTTTGCATGTGAAAAATGGAGATCAAAACCCAAATCTGTGTTGCTAAAATTTGTTGTGTGGTTTTTTTTTCAAGTAACGTCAAAATGTCTGTATGGTCTTGGAACTCATAAAAAGAGTTTTTTCTTCTTTTTCTTTCTTTCAAACAGGGAGAGAAAAGACTCCATTTCTTCCTGCAGCGGGCCCTTTCTGTTCTTCAAAGTTAATTAGAATTCAGCTTTGGTTAACTACAAAAGGGTCTCATATACGGTGTCTTCACTCTTTAAAACAAGAAATAAGTGCACTCTTCTTCAGCAACACCTTTGTTAATCACATTTGCTCTGGAGCTTCTTGCAGCAATAGCAAACTTAATCCCACGTCTCAGAAATAAATAGCCAATGACGCACTTTTTCAGCAGCATTTGCTGTGAAGACTTTGTACAAAAGGAAAAAGGCAACAGCTCTGCTACAATATAAGACAGCTGAATGTCAAATCAAAGGTGTTTTTAAGGGCCTCTTGTATCAAAAGGAAATATTCTTTTTAGAAAAATATGCCAATTGAATAGCAGAGTACCATATCACACATCAAAACTTTCCTATATTTATATATATATCTTTTTTTTTTGAGAACTAATAAAAATATTTCAAAAAATCAGAAGAAAAATAAAATTATGTTACATTTTTTTTCCCCTAAATGGACATATTTGGATACAATTCCAGTTTTTCTTTTCTATCTCCAAAATATTGATATATATTAACTTTAAATAAAACCAGAAACAAAATGCTGTTAGGTGAAATTAGAGCAAAAAAGGAACCAGCAACAGAAAAGTGCATTTATTTGTACAATGATTTGCGACTCCTGCACTACCTCTCCTTCCCCTGCTTCTCTGTCGCCTCTCCCTCTCCGTCGCTCAGTTCCAGCGGAAGGAGATGTGGCGTGGCCGGTCACCTCCCTCCTTCACCAGGGGCTTGTGGAACTCGCGGCCGGCGCGGGAGTGGATGGCCGCCCAGCAGTACTCGCAGTAGTATTGCAGGCAGGTGACGTTGGCGCAGAAGAACGGCGCGAACTTGCCGCCACAGCGGGTCCCCTGGCACTCATCGCACAGCTGGTCGTCGAGCACGTATGGCTTCACTTCCACCTGGACGCAGAGATGAGGATTAGACTTTTTCTTTTCCCAAAATGTTCTAGGTGATGTAGATAATAGTTTTCTACACATTGCTCATTTCAATATTTCATACTTTTTACAACTCAGTGGGTTTTATGAATTCATGGCATATATTTATATAGAAGAAAGGTTTTAAATATTTAGCCTGAAGAAATGAGAGTGAAGGAGTGGGAGGGAGGGAAGATAGGAGGACACAGGAAAGATGGAAAGAAAGTTACTACTTTCTTTCCTTCTGAGTAAGTTTTAAGTAAGTTAGTAAGTAGAAAAGTAGCTAAGTAAGAAAGGATGAAAGAACAAAAGTAAGTAAGTTTTAAGTAAGAAAGTAACTAAGGAAGGAAGAAAAAAGTAAGGAAAGGAGTGATGAAGGAAAGAAAGGAAGAAAGGAAGTTGTAAGTAAGGAAGGGGGGAGGAAAAACTATAGAAAAGAGGGAAACCTGAAACCAGATCTGAAAACTACAAAAATTTATTCCAGACTGCATTAGACGCCAGTTGTCTTTACTTTAGATGTTCCCTCCAATCTGGCCAACAATCCCTTCCTGAGTTGCTTAAAGTTGTAAATCTTTCCTTGTGGAGAATTCAAACTAGCATTTGACAAAATCAGGTCAGTGTGACTTCAGCAAGCAGATTGACCTGCTACTTCCAGCTCTTCACAGGGATTTCAAATGGAACATTCTGATACTAAAAAACAGCAAATCACTGAACTATACAAAACCAATAATCATATTTCTTGCAAACAGAATGAATACTACCACTGCTTCCTACTGTTATTGGATCATAAAAAAATCTGCTGACAGACATCATATGAAGGGAAACGTTTAGACCAGGTTTCAGCCTTAAATATTTCTCAGTGTTCATTAGAAATTTATCTATCAGATAAGGCTGGCAATATTTTAAAACATGTTATTACCAAGTGATATGTTTTGATTTGATATGTTTTCTGAAGCATGAAAAAACTAGGTTTTTAATAAAACATCTAGTTAAGTAATTGTAAAGAAAAACTTCACAGTTAGTTTAATAGTTTGGCTCCATTTTGCTTTTAAAGGTCGCAGAGCATTTTTTAAAGATTTGAGGAGCTTTTGAAGGTCAAATTTAAATGTCAATTTTCATGATAGTTGTCCAAATGCTGAAATCTGTTATTTTCCTTTTTTAAGGTCAGACTGTACTCCAGAAACAGTCAACTTTACTTTTCACCAGCTTATTAACTTGGCATTGTGCCATTATTAGCAGATAGGTATTGAAAAATCACTGAAGTGTAAAAAAACAGCCTACTAGAAGTTCCACCAGGTTGATTCTCAGGTATCTTCACTTAAGTTTTGTGCAAGCGCTGGATTAAATTTGCATAATTCACTGGTTATGGCAAATTGTGCAGTAGTGCTGCAAATATTAGTGTGAATCCTCAAATGAATAAGCTTGCACCATGAAGGAACCACGTGACTGAAACAGCAAAGTGGTGACGCTAAGAAGCAGCAGAGTTCAGAGTTTTGTCTCCCAGCAGAAGAAGCATTATTAGTACTATTGTTTCGAGGCTAACGTGCAGAAATGTCACCTGCAGTAGTAAAAATAAAGTGTTTACAGAGATGCTGCAGAGTGGGAGGGGAGATTTTGGCACCTTTGTTCCAGATGCAAGAATCCCATTTACTGCTCCCACACACAATTTTGTGACTCACAGTTGGAGCACATCTACAGCTTGGATCAGCGCAGATCCTTCTGTTAAACAAGAGCGTTACGAAATGCATGGCTCTGATTAAAACCTCAAAAAGTTAGGCCTCATTAGAGTTTATGGAAATTCAACTGAATCGTTGATTCCAAATCTTAAAGCAAGTCTTGTTAAACTGCTGCCTATCCTCCTGCTTTTCTACTTAAGTGAGAAAAAAACCCAAAAAACGGAATGAAACTTCTTTCATAAGAGAAGGTCAAATAATTCTTCATGTAGGAGCAATGTTTGACACTTTGCACTCCCAGCTTACTGCCTTACTTCCAACAAACGCATTTTTCTTTCAGCAAAAATCAATTTTTTTTGCTCATTGTAAGGAGAAAGGCAGTGCAGTTTGAGGTAAAGGAACAGGAAGTAAGACTGTGGTGTTGAGACAACTTCAGAAAGAGAGGGGCTTCGAGGAGGGAGGTGGAAAAACACAGAGGCTCCCTTTTCTTTCCACTCACCCGTTTATCGATTTCTCCGTGCTGCAGCTGTACAAAGCGAGCACTGATAGCAGCAATGTAGCTCTGCTGATTAGAGAAGGCGACCCGCCCTGCTCCCTTGGGGTACTTCAGCTCTGGGTCCGTGTCGATGCCTGCATAGCAAACTCCACCGTACAGGCGGTCCATGATCATGGCCAGTTCCACTGAGGAGGAAATACAAAAGCAGCGACGTTTTAACAAAAGGAGAAACACTAGGAGCGAAAAATACCCAACACCAAAAATCCAGCAAGAATGGCACACATTGCTGATGTGAAAAGATTCTAAGTTTACATTCCAGTGAGAAAGAATACACACCCTTTGAACTTTTATTTTACTTTTTGTTACATTACAATCATAAACTCCTATGTTAGGATTTTATGTAATTTTCCAACAGAAAGTTGTAAGATTGGAAGGTTTTCAGGTCTTGCTGCAGGTTACCAGCTAGATTTAGTGACCAGGCCAGTCTATCAATTTAGTTATAACACCGGCTGGATGTTTATAGGGTTTCCTGCTCAAGTCTCAAGTCTTTAACAGTTTGTTTTCTTTCTGGGACCGCCATATATTTAGCTCTATCCATTTCTCCATTAACTATGAACAGTTTCTCAGCCCCAGCTGAAGAAAAACATCCCCACAGCATGAAACTGCTACTGTCTTTTATTTGCAAAAAATCTTCCTTCTAATTCAGAATCAGGTACTATTTTCTGTTGCACGAATACATAAAATCCCAATAAAAAATTGTCAAAATGTAAGAAATGAATACTTTTGCAGGGCACTTCATTTTGTTCTGATTTTCAACTAAAATTATCTATCTATCTATCTATCTATCTATCTATCTATCTATCTATCTATCTATCTATCTATCTATCTATCTATCTATCTATCAAATTATGTAAATTACTATTTTTTTTTACTTTAAACCATCTTAGGGGTTTACAGAATATTTGTTCACTACTTCAGCACCCGGACACAGGCTTAACGCACGGTAACCAGCAGCGCAGACATGAACTAATAATACACATACCACTGCTATTAGGAAACAATACATTTCAATATTCTGAACTGCTCAGCAGGTTCCAAAGAGCTGATTTTAATACCACCAGTGTAGGTTAATGCCCCTGTAGCTTTATTACCCAGCAGGTCTGATTACACCACAGAGAGGAGTATTAAGCAAATGGGAACAAGGCAGGAAAAGTACAGAATGGTAATGTATTATTTTTATGCAAAGATCAAAAACAAACAGCAGGAAAATTTTAAAGACCTTTCATAAAGGCTTCAAAATATGGGTCATAAATGAGGTATAAATCCAGTCTGTATGCACTGTGCGTACCTAAAATTCAACTGTTTTTATTACAAATACCCATTTGTTTTCAATTTAACCTCCAGAAGAACGAGTGAAAGATACCTGCACGGAGCGGACGGGGAACTCCTCCCACAAAGATGGTTTTTCTCGGGTCCAGAGGCTGAGATCCGTCCATCACGAAGTCGCTGTCGTTCAGGTTCCACGGGCGAATCTGGACCTGAGGCACAAGCACACAAAACGCTTTAGACTCAAAAAAAGAAAAAAAAATAGCCAGAACAACAAAGAGAAATGGAAAAACTGTGTGACTTTAAACTAACTGGCTTGTCTTTAATGGTAGGGCTGGAAACGCAGAGGTACAGTTTGCCGTCCTCCTCGATACAGGCGTCGATCAAGGCCTGCACTGAGCTTTCGTCCTGGAACAGCAGGAAGGCGTAGCCTGCACCAAACACAGGCAGGTCATCCAACTACTGAAACTCCAATTTATCAGAGATCAGATTGTGTATCTGATCTCTGAATTCAGGCATGTGCTTTACATCCTGAAGTGGTCAGCCTCTACTAAACAGATACAAACTTTATAGATGTTACTAAAAGTGATTCAAATTGCTACCTAAAGTCAGACCCATATAGATGAAGCTGACCTAATGCAAGCATTGAGGAAAACCAAGAAGCAGATTTATAGATACCAGGTCACCAGAAAATTGCTGTAAAAAAGAATTAACTTTTAGTATTTTTACAATATATGTGGCTGGAACTTTTATGTGCTATGTCACCAACACACAAACAAGTCTAACTTATTTTCAATACCTTTAGGAGGAAAATAGGATTTGCTCTCTGCTTTGTGAGGCCAGTCCACAAACAGGTGTCCAAAACGCCTGAAGCTGGCAGTTATCTCATCTGAAACAGAAAGGAAAATGATTAAATATCAATTTAATTCAAACACAAAGAGCTTCTGATATGAGAGAAAAAAAGCCTTTGTTTTTCATTTTAATGACTGTACCTTCGTCTATGTCTGGGGGCAGTCCGCCAACAAAGACCTTGCGTGAGTAGCGTTCCACGCGCTCTCCGTTCTGATGTGGAAAGCAGTGCGGGGAGCCGAGGCCCGCGAGACCCTGGTCAGCTCGCTCGTCGTCAGGGAAACTGTCCTCCATTGGAAAGAGCGAGGAGTGGCCTAAGAAAACATAAGGAGGTCAAGAGAATAGATTTAATTCCCAAGATGAGAAGAAAAGGGTAAAGATAAGTCATGTCATAATGGTGATGATGATTTCTGTTTTATAGATTTTTGCCTTGGCAAATGTGCAGAAAAAAGCAAAATCTGAGGGGATGGTTCTGTTTTCCTTTGATGCAGCATGTTTAAATCTTTTACAACTGAAAATGTCTTCATAGACTTGTTGATCTAATGAAAACCAAACAAAACAAATTTGTAGCATGCAAGCATAAGAGTTGTTTTGTCAGAATATCTGTGGATTCCTGCAGCTCCTCCAGAGTTAGCATGGAGCTCTAGGCTGATTCTCTGGTTAATGTTCTCCTACCAAAGATCCCTGGATTGCACCTTTTTATGGTTATCAGAGTCCGGGGGGGGGGGGGGATCAAACCTACACTTTTCAGAAGAACATTTAATGCCAAAAATGATTTCCCAGCCAATTAATCTACTTAGTTGGTAGATAACATCAAATTCATATAGTTTGTGGTTGAAACATGGGGGAAAAGTTCAACTGGTGTGCACACTTTGTGAGGCTGCTGTTTAGGAAGCATTCTATAAAACTAAAATTAAAAGGAACATGAATTGTGAAAACTAAAAGTAAGAAATCTCCAAAATGTTGTGTGCTCTTCTTGTGGAAGTTACTGTAATGATTTCCCATGAAGCAGGCATGCAAGCTTAATCACACAAACACAGCAGGCTTCTTAAGTCTGAATACTTTCACTGTGGAACATATGTGTGGTGGACGCTAAGCCGTCCCATCCGAACTGCCCTGAGCTGCTTTACAAAGCTTTATGCGAGGGCGTTAGCCTCGACTTCCACAGTGTGACGTGTGTGTGTGTGTGTGTGTTTCTGCTGCAGAATTGGGTAAATGACATACGACGCTGTGTGTACCTAGCTGCCTCATTAACTCTCAGCTAAATGCAACACTGGTTTAATGTTGCAAAACGCAAGTGAGGAAGGGAAATATGCAAAGAGTGAAGCCTAATGAGAGGAAAAGACACAGTTTCACAAGTTTATAACAAGACTCAACATTTAGATAATTTTGCACACACGTGAAAATTTTTTTTTTCAAAACATGGGAATCAAATTAAAAAAAAAGAAAAACATGCAGGCGATATTAAATAAATCAGAAAACAGTTTGTTAAATAGAAAAAAAAATTAAAAATGGTTAAAACATCGTATTCCACAGATGGACATTATAGATTTATGAATGTGTTTTACCTCGTCTCCTGCTATAATTCCTGGCTGCATGTGGAACGAAGGAAAAAAAATAATAATAAGTAAATAAATAAATCAAAGGAGAGGCTGTTTGTAAATATGGCATAATAAACCAGAGCAATAAAAGTGCCAGGTGGTTCATGACAATGTGCTCCGCAGTTAGCTTCCCTGCTAGTACTTGATTCTGTTAATCAGCGCTGAATCATAATCAGCCTGCAGTACTTTTCTCCCACAAATATCAATTTATGTAAGAGGGTACAGAGTGGATGCATTTCATTTTTTTACAGATTTGGTTTTTGAATCAGTATGTTCAATTATTGGAAAAATTATTGATATGAAGTGCTCCAGCAACAAAGATGGCTGCAGCAGATTATAAACAAAGGCCTTTTAAAGAAGACAGGTTTTTTTTATCAAATCTTGCACATTTCCAAAATTAGAGAATTACTGAAAAATTTATTTAATCCAGTAATCCAGCAGAAAGAGCAAAGACTGAAAAGAACTGGAAGAATTGTTCCCTTCTCCAGTAAAATGAAATCAGTATCTCCATAATTCTTGTCATCAGAAAGAAGCATGAGGAGATCAAATTTACAAGTAAATGGCTGCAGTGATTTGGACTTAAAACAAAGTTGACAGAAACCAGCAGATTAGCACAGTAGTATCAACAAATTCTGTAGTTTAACACAAATAATGCAAAGTTGTAACCCAAGCCCAAAATAAACCTGTCGGTTTTGGCACTTGAAGCATCAACATCTTGAAAAAGCTTTTGTTTATAATCTGCTGCAGCCATCTTTGTTGCTCAAGCACTTCATACCAATATTTTTTTTCCTTTCACTCAACTTACCATTATTAAGCTAGGGTAAAGCTCTATAAACAGCCAGCTTCTTTAGAAGTGACATTTTGTGACTTACCCCCTCCCTGTGGCATGTTTCAGTCACTGTCGCCTGAAAAACTGCCAAGCCAGCAATCTTCTGCATGACTGGCAAGGTCATAATGTGACATTTTTGGATTTAAAACCATATGCCATATATTTTTTTATGTAAAATTTATTTTCAGAGAAACTGAATTTCAGAATTCCATTAGCTGCAAGCCACAGTCATCAGAAATATCAGAAATGTATCACTTTGCGTATACTGATCTGAATTTCACTTTTAAGAATCAAATTACAGGAATAAATGTAGATATATTCAAAATAATTGTGATCGACGTGACGTGTGCATTGTGCTTATTTATGCAGAAAGACTGAGAGTAGAAGGGTCATCTCAGTTCACCAGAAAGGATCGGTTCTCAATACAGAACAGGCATTAGCATAAAAAGCGAGGCAATTAAAACACAATGTAATAAAGCCCACAGGTTGTATAGCTAAAAGAGTGAATCAGGCCCAAATAGGCCACTGCAACCCTGGAGACAACCGAAGCTAAACCTGGAAATGCAACGTAACTGCAAAAAGAGCAGCTTACAGAAGTATCCAAGAAAAGAACTGTGTTTTGACTTTAATCTGCAGATTTGATTAGTTAAGCAGTTTTAGCAAAACACTGTGCAACTGATCCATTTTTACTGAGCTTGACTGCAAAGTAATAAAAGAAAGTAAGTGTGCACAATTACAGGCAACAGCGAGGGGAGATGTGAATTAATCATGCAGAGAATAAGGAAGAAGCAGAAATGAGACTAAAGCATATCACTTTGCCTAATCGCAGTCAATCAGGGGACCTGATACGATTCAAAGATGGCGCTCTAACGTCAGAGCTTCAGTCAAACAAAAGCAATACTCTGCGAGGCTGGTCAAGCAGCTCCAGCCTGAGAACAGAGCAGTTTGTATTTGGAAAAAAGTAATGTCCTTTCAGTCATAGTGTATAATTTTCCAAGCGGAGGCAGTGGAAGCAGTTGGGGCAACATAAGGATGAAAAATATTATTTTTTTAAACAGAAGAGTTTAAAAAAGCCAAACACAATCTCCAATTGCAAGAACCCAGAATGGGTGAAGAAGCGGCCGGAACGCGGCGGCAGTAATCCTCCCTCAGTGGACATTCCAAACCAGATGGACATTAACTCTGCCGGGGAAGGTCAAAGGCAGCCAGAAACGGAGAAAAATACAGAGAGGTAGTAAAGCAGATTGAAAGAGAGCAGAGAGTGCTATAAAAAGATGTGTGTGTGTGCGTGCGTGTTCGCATATGCGAGTGTGAGAGAGAAAAATAGATTATAAGCGATGGCGAAATGAGCTGATAAAAAGCCGTGTGGGGGTGAGCAACAATGAGAGTAACTGGAAAGAGAGAGGATGGGGGGAGGAAGAGAATAAGGAATGCAATCTGCGTATCCTTATGAGGCAGAGAGAGAAAACCAGGACTGGTGTGCAGCCTCTATCCGCTGGCACCATCTGTCTCAGGGCACCATGACAGCTCCTGACCATGTGATCCAACCATGTGACCCAGCAGGCTTTTCAAGAAACTACTGGCAGTTCCAGTTTTACCCGCCGGTCGAAGCCCGTACAGATGACGTTAAAACACTACAACCACAGAGCGATGAAGGAAGAGATTGCATGATGCAGTTTAAATCTCATCTCTGAGAAAGATCCTATTTGCAATCATGCTCACACACTGAAGCGCCACAGGAGCTCACTAATTCCAGACAAAATCTAGGACATCTTCCACAAAATGTCTTCTGTATCTATCAAACCACTGCTTTTTAAAAATCATTCCATTTAATTAGATTTCTTAGATCCTTCTTTAATTCAAGAACAAAGCAATAGACACAGCCACAAAATGAAACAAGAAGGTAAAGAATTTTATATACAAGTATTCAAGCCTAAGCTCCTCTGCAAGTGAGAAAGGAAATGGTTATTTTGCTTTGAGTTGCAAAACAACAGAAGATTCCCCTCAGCAAAACGTCATTAGAAAGACAGAAAGACAATAATTTAAGTCCAGCAAGAAAACAGAACAATATTAAAATATGATCCCAAAGATTTTCTCCCAAGCTTCTGAAGGGCACCAAGAAATCTGCATATCCTTATGAGGCAAATTTCTGTCGGCTAATGTTCAGTTTGATCGGTCGGTCAGAATTTCAAAAGTTCATCACTTTTCTGATCAGTGAATGCACCAAACTAAGTGCAACCATCTCATGCTGACAACACTCTTTGGTGTGAATTTTCTTAGACTCAAAGTTAAATATTTTGACTATTAACAGTGTCTTTCAAATGTATTACAAAATACAAAAAAACTGAACAGCTATTTAAAAGGAAAAAGTATATATGGTAGTTTGAAGCATATTCATGCTTCATTCAAGCTACGAGAGAGAACAAGATTTTTAGTCACTTTAGATACGGTGGTTAATTAAAGTACCGAAATATTGCTCTATTTCTTCCTCTTGACCATTCAACCTCTCTTTTGGAACATGCTGCACTTAAAAATGTTGGGAGGGAATAAGACACAAAGGTGGCAATTTCAGCAATGGTAACCATGCTAACCGCTAATATAATTAATATGTGCTTGGACACATTTCAAATGTCAACTTGGTCATTCTTTGATTTTATTTTCAACTGCTCTCTCAAACACAGGGTGTAATACTATGTTTCTACTTCCAATTGTGTAAAACAATAGTTCAGAAAAAAAAGACATCTTTTTAGTCCTGCTGAAATACCAAAGCTGCCTAAAATCCATATCAGCAGGTTAAACGTTATATAAAAACTACGTATCTGCCTCAAAATTATGATTATTACATCTCTACTTTATTTAAAGTTTCCCACTCGACGTGATTTGCATATAAAATCCTTTTGACAACTCATCTTTCATTTTCAGGGTTAGTAGACTTTTGGGGAATGTGTTTAGGTTGCCATACATACCGTTAAGGGGCAGAGGGTTGTCCGCCCCAGGGTGAGGGAACCCCAGACGACCTACACAGAAAAACAGATCAAAATGTGTTTCATATAACATCTTTACTTCATTTTAACTCTGTGTAAGTCTTTCCAGAAGACAGTCTAATTATTCCTAGGATCCAAGGTTGGAACCGAAAGTAAAGAAGCTTTAGGATTGGTCCCAAAGTAAAGAACAAACTACAAAGTTGGCTTTTATGATAATGATGCAGGCTCCAGAAATGAAAGGCAGTTTTTTTTTTTTGGCAGCCATAACAGGAAACAGTTTCTGTACCTTTTTTAGCATATGAAAATGACAAATGGGAATAAATGTACAACTTGACTGATGTTTTTTTTTTTTTTTTTCTTTTATGGGTAGGCCAAACCACACAGTGATGGATGAGCACATGGCAGACTGAATCATGGTTGTATAGAAAATGACCAGCAGCTCCTATGGAAAGCTCATGAGTTACCACAGGAAGTGCAGTTTAGACTGAGCCTTCTTATGAGGACCATTTCAGGTCCTGAGACCTGGTATCTGACTGATGTCCTGACCACAGGCAACACTTAAAAAAAATAAAAATCAGACAATTAAATAAATACAAACAAACGTATGAGTGTTTTATGAGCCATCACTGACATGAACTGATAAAAATTTACTATTTGAAGTCGAAAATGTCATTGACTCTTCACCTCTCCATGGTGGGTTTGCTGTGAGAGATATTGATGCTACTACTCAAAATCCTTTCCATGAACACCACAAACAGAACTCATCTCAGCTTTGTTTTTGGTATACCAGGACAGGGTACCAGTTAAAAGCAACCCAGATTTGGCACATTCTCGTCCACTCTTCCATGCCGGGACGAAGGCTACGTTGCTCTTTTGAAATCAGAGCTTGGATGGTCAGTTGGAGCCTCTTTTCCAACCTACGAGATTAAGCTTCTCCAGGGAGACAGGGAATGTGCAATCACTTAATTGCTGGAAGACATTCTCCTGTTCTTTTCTTCATAATTAGGAGCACCCCCCACCCCCAGTCTGCCAATTCACAACTACTGTTCCAGTTCTTCTTGCAACACTTTAGAGGTATGTCAACCAGAAAACCCAAAAATGTCCAGAGCCGTTACCACCAGACTGAATGTCCCCACCCTGGGGGTTAATGCCAGAGGTCTTTTTATACCTTAGAATTTAGTTTCACTATGTATTTTTCATATATGAAATTACAACATACTGTCTTTTTGTTAGATACTGTGGCTACAAAATATGAACCATCTCTCTCTTTCTCATTCAACTCTATTTTCCAATCTGTATCCTTATACCATATTTTTTTTACACTGAGCAATTTGCAAGGGCCACCTCCCAAACACACAAATACATGTTATGATGCCAAACAATTTTCAAAGTTATGCAAGGCCTGCTTGCACCAGAAAGGATAATGAGATGAAAGAGCTGAAATAGTGCAGCCATTGTTGTGTGGGTACGGACTGCCTGGTGATTGGTGCATTCCGATGCTCCTGTCACAAGGAAATCTGTGGGCCCCTCCTCCACACTCTGCAAACTGAACTCTCAGAACAGAGGAAACAGAACCATAAGGACTGACCAGAACCAAATAAAGACTGCAGTGTGATTCTTCACTGCAGAATTTACCTATTTATCTCCCCATGTGAATTAGCCAGGTAATAAACACAAGGTGCACATAGTTGCACCACCTGAAACCCAAAGTCCAACAAAGCTCAAGGCTGTCATTACGGATTTTAAATCTCTGAGGAGTAAACAGGTACACCATAACCCAGTGTGTCTGCAGGGTTGAATTGTGGCTGCTTTGTGAAACTTATTTGCATGCTGCTGGCTGCACACAAACAGTCCACTTTAAAACACATGTATGAACAACCTCGCACAATGCAGTGGTGTGTTTATGTGCAGTGGACAAACAGAGGAGCCCTTTCTGTCAGTCGGAACAATGCTGGAAGGGATTCAAAGCCACTTCTGTAGACATTTTGTCTCGCCTCTTCCCTTGCTTTGTTGTGCTCAATTTTGTTGAATACGTTCAGTTCAAATGAGAAATTTCAAGATTTGCTGTATTTATTTTGTGTTCTTTCTACATGGATGCATTTGTGTGACAAATTGAAAAAGTGAGCACTCAAAGAAAACCTCTTGTAATAATGTTTTTTTAACTATCCTCCATGGGAAAAAGTGCAAATTTACTCAAGCTCTGTAAAGAAAAGAGCAAATTTACTCAAGCTCCACCTGTCATACTACTGTACTAGGCTGCACTATAATTATGAAAATTATGACTGTAAATTTGATTGCTTCCAAGATCTACACGTCAAATGAAAGAATGATAAGTCTTGGAGACGATATGGTGTGCTTCGTGGTTTTACCACTGTGCACTGTACATTTCACTAACAATCCAGAGTATGACGGAGAAAAAAATTAGGACGACTAGGGTGAAAAATGTGCTGTGATTCATTTTACTACAAACATAATAAAATGCTAGTGTCAAAAAAAACTGTGTCCAAAACCTGATACCATAACATCGATGGTAATAAAGATTTTTAACTTTCAATTCTAATATTAAAAATATTTTCTACTATAAACTCTGACGACAGAACACAAAATTACGACTGGATGCTATGAGCTTTGCGTGTTTAGGGCTAAAATAATAAAAAAGGTATTCATGAGAAGAGAGCCTGTATTTCAATGTTTTTATTATCTTGTTATTGTAGTAGTGGCACTGATTTTATGCGTTTCACAAGGTACTGCCCTTCATAGATATTTTATTGTGTTCAGTGAGATAAAAGAGAAGATAATTTTCTTATCTGGGCCTACTTTTTTTGTAAGGAAGTTTATGTGTTCAGATGGATTAAAAAGAGAACACAAAACCTGGCTACTTTGAGTCATTTATGACCAAACTTCCCCCAGTTTAAAACAAAAAACCAGAGTTAACTTAGCCACTATTTTTGTCCAACCCATTTCTTCCACTAAAGCATAAAAAAGAAGCTGTCTCAACCCGTTGCTGTGCCAGAGATAAGAACCACTAATTTTGGGTTCTGGAGGCAGGCTTGTGGACTTCATTAAAAAGTTCAAATGTTGTGAGATTAAAATTATGCCATATATTAAAACAGAAAAAGCAACACCACCACTCAGCTTCAGCAATGTTAAACAGTTAATGAGTGAATCTACTATATCCATGTGGGATAACTTTTAAAAATCACTTATTTTTGTCATCATTTAATTTTTTTTACTCAATCTGTAACAATTAATTAAAACATGGCTGCTATTGGCATTGATGTCTTGTAATCTATTTAAGCGCTAAGACATTGGGGTTGACAAGTTTAGTTAGCATGCAGCACTCAAAGGATTACACTAAAGTAAAGTAAAGCCTGTGTCAAAGGTGTAACTAATTCTAATACTGTAGGTCCTCCCTCTCAACCAACATATAAGAATCGTGATAGTGATTTACTATTACCCAAGTATTGTTCAGCTATGATTTCTGTAAAATTTTGCTAGAAATGCTTTGCATATAGATTAGCATAAAAAAACTATGCTAATCTAACTTCCCTTAAAGGGAAGATTGTAGGGGTGCACCGATTTATCGGCCAGCCGATCTATCTAAGCCGATTTCTTTAATTCTGGGAAATCTGTGATCGGCCGATTTTTAAATGTGAAGCCGATCTTATCCACTGACCTTATCTAGCTTGGCAAAGGTCTAAGAATCAACCACTCTCCTCTTTTGCTCACTGGTGAGAAAGATCTGACTGACTGGTGCTCCAAGTTATGTCTGCATGTTTACAATTAACAATAGTTACCCCACTGCGGCCAACTCAGCAACTTTCTTGCTATATTGAGCAACATTTCAGACAAAAAAAAAATGTATTGGCCAAAATTGGAATTGGGAGGTTAAGCTTTTTAAAAGATCGGTAATTGATGATCAGCCAGAAAACTGCAATCGGTGCACCCTAGAAGATTCCCACTTAAGATTCAGGACTGGTGATTTAAAAGTAGTGATTTATTAGAAGATCTTTTTGTAAACATTAGGAATGCAAAATGTATTGAATCACAGTCATCGTCATAATATAAATATTTGCAATATCACAGCTGCATCAAAAACTATAAATACATTTTAGTCAAAAGACACAAAATCACTTGGAACAATATGATATTTATGTATGACAAAATGATTTAATAAAACTGTTGACACCTAAAGTAGGGCTGCAAAGAGAATTATAAGAACTTTTTTTTTTTCTTTCCAAAAGACAAAAAAATAGTTTTTTTTACCATGGAATAAAATGCTCATTTGCAAAGAAGCAATTAATTAATCAAGTTTTGTTTTTTTACAATCAATTGACCTTGATCAACTAACACTGATCATGTGATGGCAAAAAAATGTCAACATATTTTTCCTATTGATTGAACACAGGCTGCTGATTTTAAGATATTACATTAATTTAAAAATAACTGATTTAATTTTAACGTTTAATTTTGTAGATTAACAGAAACTCTCTAGTTATTTGTTGCGAAAGTGTTGTGAAGTTTAGAAATGATGAAAATCAAAGAATAAAGTTCAGTTTGCTTTGGAAGAAAGAACTTGTGTCTGGGAATTGCATCACATTCTCACTGCAAGTAGGAAAAACAGTGAGACTTCTCTCCGTTTTACATACTCAAACTTAATTAACATGTTCACAAATAGAGTTTTACTTTACTAAGTGCTGGTTAATAGGGTACAAGCCTCCAGCATTGCTAACAGGTTGTACCTGTAACTTTAACCCTATGAGCATTGAGTCATGTTAGTTATTGAGCTTGAGGACGCTCAGAGCACAGCCTTCCAGCGTCTGCAGGCGTTGTCTTGTTGTAGATTTTAAAAGGAAATTGTAAAATCTAACTTATAAGTATGCATAAAATGCAACATTAACTGTGGCTTGTCTAAACATCGCAGCATGCAAAAGGGTTTATGTCAAATTTTAAACATTTAATTAAGTTATAAGGCAGAGTATGTGTATTTTTTGTTCGACTGCTCCATGTGCATCAGGCTTGTTAAAAAGCATTGTACTGCTGCTCGTCTACATGTTTCTTGATTTTCAGTTGTCATATTTACCTTTCAGGGTGTCTTGCTCAGCTCTCATGATGTCGATCAGGGAGTTCTCCAGAGTGTTCATGTTGAAGCTGTCAAATGACCTGGTTCGCTCCTACAGGGAACAAAGAAAAAGGACAAATTTGACTTCTTTTCTTCCCTCAGAAGGCATATAGTTTAGAATCCTTTTTTGTTATTGTGGCAACCAGTGTTTAAAGTGGAGCAGCAGTCATTAGACTTATCTTTTAATGCAGCACTGACCTAATTAACACATAGAGACCGAAGCAAGAGGAGGAGACAGCATTTCTAATTTGCACATGAAAATATGATCTGAGAACCGTTGCTTCAAATACTGGCTCAACACCTCTGCGCAAGATCATGAAATATCACAAAATAATACAAAAGATATGACAGATCACATGCATTGAATCCATGTATATTTTCTTTAATCTTTTTTGAAGTGTTCAAAAACAAACAGCTGAATAAATTCATGTACAACCGTTTGCAAAAGTATTAGATCATTCTGAGATCGACTTAAATATTTGGAAAAACAGAGTGTCGTTTAACTCCTTTGTCGATAATCTATTTTATGTTCATTTTCATTCTGCTTATTGAAACACTTGCTAATTTTTAATCAAAATACTCCTGTTCAGACTCTAAAATGCTTTGAAAGATGAACCGGCTTGATGAGATGGCATTAAAAACAAGCCAGAGCACAATACATCCACAGCTCCACCTTCAGCGGGGCCATCCTTGGCATACCGGCGACGCCACATATCTGTGTATGCACACATCAACATGTGTAAACACTCTCACACCCTTACAATGTGTATACACAAAATATGCTCTCACGCTGAAAAACACAACCCCGACCACAAACAAATATTGCGAGTGGCACACTGATAAGCTTTCAGCCTCGACTCCGCCTCGGCCAAGTATGCAGCCGACGACAAGCGGTGACGCTAACAAACTCGTCTTGTTTCCTGCTTTTCAAAAACAAACAAAGACCACTATCTGAAATTCATAACGTTATTGTTTTTATCTAAAGTGTCTAACATCCCAACTCCACCACATATCTGAACATTTCATCCCTTCCTTCCTTCTATTTTAACTATTTTTCCAGTCATTCTACAGTGAGTGTCACCTCAAAAATAGAAATTCCTTAAATACTGTCATAGTTCTCATCTGTGCATCAGAGATCCCAGACTTCAAAAAGCCAGCGACTCCTCTGGCTACAAGCTGTTGCTCAGTAGGCTTTACCTTCAATCTCAAAGAAGCTTAAAGATGTTTATTCTCCCAAAACTGTCAAGTTAAAACCTACTTTCTGCACTCATCCGTTTCAGTACTTCAAAGTGCTGTTCTGAAAGGCCTGCAGGTACTCTCTGTGTACCATTATATTAGAAATACATTAAAATATGACTATATGATTTGCTAAGTTTGAAATTTTCATCATACTAACTTTTAATAACGGTGGAGGATCTTCAGAGTGCAACATAAAACATGTTTTAAGATATTCAGAACTTAATGAAGTCTGACAGGCTACTTGAAAGACCAGACTTAAAGCATAGCTTAGCACATAGCATTAGGATAAGTGTTTTCTTTTTATCTGAACCAGAGCAATCAAAGTTTAGAAAGAAAAACTTAAATGAGGTGTAGCAATATTTTTTATTTCTTTTTTTGCTCTTAGAATGCCACAGAAACTGTCAAAACAGAAACAACTTGAAACTAACTTATTCTGTTAGCCACACACCTGGAGACAATTCTTAAAAATAAATATTGTTGTTTTTATGTCCACATCTCGCAAAAACAGTAACTAAAGCAGGAAAGATTTTGCTGAAAAATTAATCTGTAGGTTCCCCAGCAAGCTAGCGGAGACTGTGTAGTCTGCTGCATCCTGTTTGATGTCACCTGCTCTATGATGTGGTCACTGAAATCAGTTTAAAACAGGTGAAAAAGTTGACACAATTTAAAGCAAAATGCTCAGTTTTCCTTTATGTTTATTTCTACATATTACAATGTGGGAAATTATCAGAGAGTCACACCAAAGCAAGAAAGAAACTGCTCCATATGAAATGGTAGCTAGCAGGAGCAAGACCCAAGTTTATTGGACATAAAATATTACCTGTATGTATTAAGTGACAAATTTTTAGAACATTATGGGCACTTCTTTAGCTTAAATAGCCTGAGGTGGAGCAACTAATGACAGAGCAAAATTCAGGACATTAAATGTGGTGTCATTTCATGGCTCCTTAAGCTAATATGTTATCAGCCAAATACAGAAAACTGGTTTAACAAAAAAAAAAAAAAAAAGTCAGACTGGAAATTGGTTTCAGAAACTTTGTTACGTTAAAAGACTTACATCAGTAATGGGGACAAAATCCTGGTCAGGTCATTTTGGGCTTTATATCGAAATCGGCCAATAGATGATATTTAACCATGTATTATGCATATTCCCCTCTACTTTCGAAAGTGCTGGAGTGACAAACTGCATGACTTCTCTGCTTCGGTTAAACGTCACAATCCTGCACTCCATCGTTGTCACATCACCTAACACTTATTGGACCGTTACCGATATGTCAAAACATGATTCGCATCAGCCGATACAAATATTGATGGCAATATATTGTGCGTCCCTATACAGAAGACTTCTTGGTTTCGCTTTGTAGTTATCTATGTCGGACATATACTATATTTGAGCCAACAATGCAGATGAAGGAATGTGGATACACACTAACTCACCCACTGAGAATACAATCAAATATATAACGATGCTTCCTTCTTAGGGTTTTATTCTGAGCTACATTGTATTGTCCTGTACAGTTTCAGTTTTGTCATGCCTATATGCCTTGTGATTGAAAAAAAAGGAAACAAAAACAAGTGGAACGTATGAAAAAAATCTTGACAATAACAACAAGGTACAGAGACTACCACTGTGACTGGTAAAGCTCAGAACTTGCACAAGAGGAATAACCCCAAGATACCAGTCAACATAAGTAATATAGATGCACAGTATTTTCACTTGCAATGCTGTAGTTGAGTCTGTGCAACTGTCTTGGGATTTTCTAGTATTTATTAAAAACCAGGTTAAAATCCTGGAGAACTGCAGCTTATGTGAGTAAAGAAAGCCTGAGGGTGAAGGCACTGTGGAAAGCAAAGCTCATAGCGTACTCTGTTACCATGAACTCCACAGGGGTTAAATGCTACAGGGTTCAGAAAAACAGACCTACTTCTGTGAACCACATGACCCACGCTCTGCCAGGCAGGCACCTCACTTTTTCATCCCCTCCCTGGTGTTTGGAGCCGCTTCTAAACTCAGAAGCTACTTTATGTGTCTGAAGGGTTAAAGAGCGTAGTTACAGTGCCTTGAAGAAGTATTAACACCATCCGAAGTTTTGTAGTGTTACAGTCAAAATCCTTCAGTGTGTTTTTTTTAGGACTTGGCGTGATACCCAAACACAAAGAATCTCATGACTATAACATGGAAGGGAAATGATACATGGTTTTCAATTTTTTTATAAATAAAAATTTGAAAAGTGTGTTGTAAATATGCATTCTGCCACATTTACTCTAGTTCTCCTAAAATAATTTCAGAAGACTCAATTGATAGTCTTGGTTGTCACTTTTCTAACGAATAGAAGAAACTGTATCTCTGGAAATAATCCCTGGAAATACAATCCCTACTGTGAAGCAAGGTGGAAGAATCATGCTGTCAGGATTTGCTGTTTTCTAGCAGGGACAGAAAACCTGAAAAGAGTTGAAAGTACAACGTGTGGAGCTAATGTTGCGTTCAGTTTGTCTCATTGATCAGAGTGGATCTGGTAATGACGTCACCCACAAGTTGAGTGAATTTTACGAGTCGCTAACTGCTATTAGCAATACTAGCCAATTATTCATTTCTCATCATTTCATGCATTTAAACATAAACAAATAAATACAAATAAATATTTTACAACACTATGCTGGCAACTGGTGTGACAAGCTACAAACTGTCCAAACCATTCCTATAATGGAATGAGTCACAACTCATTTTGTCACACTCCTGTAATGTGAAAATGAGAAAAAGTTTGAAGGATATGAAAATTTAGCAACATACTACAAATGTCTGAAAACCAAACAGCTCAATTCACCAAGCTGTAACCAAAATTTTAGATTTGTATAAGAGCAAATTTCCCACACTAACTAAAAGAACCTGCAAAAACAGAACTGACATGGTAGAACACACCCAGCGCACAACTCGCTCCCTCAAAACAAATATCAGCACAGGAATACAAGCCAAACTGGGTCTTCTGTTTTCTCATATCCTCCATGGTATCATATGCAAGGCTTGGGCCATTGCTTCAGGTCAAACAAAACAAACATTAAATACATATCTGCAAAAGAACAGCACCTTACAACTGAAATCAAACCAAATTCCCAAACCACAATAAACAGATACAAGGAAGCTGAAGCAATTCTCGAGCATTTCTAGGCCACCGTCGTTTGAAATAATGCTGTTGTTATATTTGTCCTGGGTGTTTGGAATTCATTCTGTAGCTTTGGTACAATCAGTATGGATTGTGCTGTGCAGCTGGTAAAATTCAGCCCAGAGAGGTGAGATGAGGGTGATTTATCATCAGATCTGTGCAGTCTTCTATTTCAACAACTGGGCAGCTGACCAGCAAAGTGTTTATACATAACAGCTTGAAGGGCATGCACAAATACACATTTGAGCACATCTGAAATGAGAAAGACTCAATTTACAAGGCAGTCTATGTCATGAGTCCATGAGAAACGGCCCACAGTTAGTAAAGGTCATAGGTTTAGCTCGTAGCTTGTCATTTGTTGCTGCATTGTTTACTTCCTACAGAAAGAAAAAAAAAAAAAAAAGAATGGTTGCAGGATCAATAAACTATCTCATTCTATCCATCTATGGCTGGGTATGGGATTTAAACAGAGGCTAAAAGCCATGACACACCTTTTAATAAGATGAATCAGCAAAAAACACGGTGCAATAGGGTTCATTTCTGTGCAATGCAAGACAACAGGCTCATGTTACAATTTATGAATCTTTCACCATGACCTAAAACATGCATCCTACGCTGAGCTAACTGTACCTCGGAGATGCAAGTAGTGAATAAATCATCCTATCTGAAAAAATAAATACCTAAAATGATGGTGAGGTAGTGCACACTAAAAGGGAATTATGTCTTTTATGATGACTGGTTGGTGGGAAGCGTCTTATCAGGCCAAGTAACAATGACCTTTGGATACAGATACAGGTGTTTATTAACATATTAATTCATCAATGTGAAAATGAGGAAAAATGTTCCTCATCCTTATTGTGATGTAGGAACATTTTTCTTTTTAGGTGAAAGAACTATACTACTTTCTCCTATACACTCATACATTTAAAGACATGGAGGGAAAAAATGATCTAGTTCTTTTTGGTCATTTCTTTGACTGAAATAAAAAGGCACTGACAGCACAATACAGAAATTCTTAAGTTGCATTTAATACCTTTTACAACCCTGTGGAGACACTGTTGCAAATTTAAAAACCTGGGCAATACTGCCAAAACATTTAAAATTACCAGCACTGTAAAACCATTTATACATTGATAAGCTGTTTGGAAAAACTTTAACCTGCTTCTATGCTGGAAGTAGATTTACATCATATTATTTTTAATAGAAATGTGTATTTGATAGTTAAATCTGATCAACTATGAAAATGCTCAAATTGTTTTTTAAAAAATGTCATGATACTTGTAAGAAGCCTGGAAAATAACTCATCAGTTAAGAACAATAGCTGATTATGAAATGAATAACCAACAGATCTGGAAAAAGAATAACATAATAAGAAAAAACATTTTGATGGGATAAAATGTTTTGTCTGAGATGATGGAGGTTGATCATAAATTAATAGTGGATTTATGAAGACTTCACCTGTATCTCCAAAAATCATCCAAAACCTGTCAGATGTTTTTACATTTTGCTGCATCATCACAACCACAATTTATGTGTATTTTGGTTTCTGTGACAGATCAACACAAAGCATCTCATAAATATAATGTAAAGGAATAATATTGAAGGCACGCCTCGTTTTCGGATTTTCTTTGTTACAGAGGAAACTGGTGGAAACTTCTTAAACTCAGATTAAATACAGAACATCTAAACATCAATTTTCACGATTTGCAATAGATTATCAAATGGACTATTTCACAGATTTTGATTGGGTCATTCCTACACATACAAATATTGTAAAAAAGCTAATTTTACATTTTTTTCTTTTAAGCCACACCTTCTATGAAGTTATTATACCTGCATTTATGCTACATCTGATAGTCTGGTTGACTCAGTTCGACTGGGGACCAAGTTTGTAACATTTGTTGCATTTTCAGCTGCTGCAGTGTGAGTTAATTGAATCAACCATTAAAAAAAAACAAAAAACATTAAGCGATTCGCCTGTGGTGACACTGTACCAAGAACCATTGAAGATCATAAAACAAAAACCTCTAAACAACACAGTAAGTGTGACTTCCTTCTTCACAAAATGTAAGTGGAGTGGCTTCAGATTTTAGCAGTGGTAGGATTTCTCTTTTCTGGAAAACATTCTCTACAGCTAGCATTAGATTTCTGTGTTGGTTTTGGTTGTGTTTAACCAGAATGCCCTGCTCTTTAATCCGCTTCCAAACTTTGGAGCGGTCTCCGGTCCACTTGGCACTCACTCCAACCAAACGCAGATCAAGCTTTTTAGGCAGCTCAGACTTCGCTTTTTTAGTCTGCATCAGAGTTTGATTGTATATTCACACCTCCCTCAAAAAAGAAATGGTCTTCCTGAGCAAACAACTGAGTTTTATTAAAACAGACCAAAAAGGGCTGGTGTGAATGCAGCCAAAGATTAAATTTACTAGTTAAAACACTTCAGAAGTCTATTGGATGCATTGGCTCTCATTAAAGTAAACAAGTAAGAGAGTTTAATACAAATGCATACAAGTGTGACATGTGTGCTCCATCATATCAAATCCCAATAAAATACAAAGTCTGTTGTCATGAAGTCATGGATTGTGAAAAAATATAGAGTACAGGTCTTTTATAAGACACCCCATGAGTATTGTAAAGTATGACATATTCATGAAGAGACCAACATACCTTGTTATGTACCTTACCATAGCAGCTTCAGATACAGTTCAAGCTATTGAAAAGCTAAGCAGTTAAACCTCTGCACCATAGAGTCCAAGCTTGCTAATTTTACATGTTATTCATCATCAGCAGAAGTCAAGCACCTGTTAAAATCTATCAATGTTCTCCGAATTAAAATGCGTTAAAGCTGCTTCTGTTTAATTAAAAGGAGAATAAGAGGTTGGAAATAAAACCCCGATAAGAATTTCTGTAAAATCAGATATAAATATTTCATCAGATTTACTTTGTGTGGCATAGCACAGATAAATATAATGCAAGAAAAAACATTTTTTATGCTTGTTACCTGACAGGTAATGAAGAATGAAAATTCTGGATCTAAATGAAATTTAAGGATTTTACGGTCAAGAGGTAGTTTGAGTCACTTCAGGGAGTAAGTTGGAAATTTTAACCTCTGGTCACTTATAAAAAGGCAACAACAGGGGAAAGGAAACCAAAATGAAAAGGGAAGGCAAGAAAGCATTGTAAAAAGAACAGAAAGGAGGGCAGGAAAGGGAAGCAGACTGCACTTCTGATGCCATTTCTCCTTGTCAAATATTTCAAAGACCCATAATGACACAAAATACCCCCAACTGTCAAAGCCAACCAATTGCTCAGTGTTGGCTGAACAGCTCAATAGTGTGTCCATGAGTGAATTTAGGGCGGTTTTAACAGGAGTGGCTAAGTTACAGCAGTATTTGTTCAGCTCTAGGATTAGTTCAACCTTAACTGACTCCTGGTAGGAGCGAGGCTCTGCTTAGCCTTCTTCCTTTATCAAAACACGTGGAGAAAACCATAGGCTTGGGACTAATTAGGAGTCCAGCACAGACACGCATGTGCAGAGAGATGCTCTTTCTTCCTGTTTCCAAGCGTCTGTCAGGGGTGTGAAGAGGCTACAATGAGGCCTTAAAGAGCAGAGTTGTGCAGCTCAGACCACTCATTAGTTGGAAACAAAAGGTGCAGATAACATTTGCAAGCTTGCTATTGTTCTGCTCAAAATATCCTGTAGTTTGGCAAGCACATATCACACAATTACTTTGTTTTTCACAAACATCCATTGGCTTCCATTTTAATTTGTTACTATCATATAATAACCATAAATGCATGAGAACATTTGCAGGTGAAGAGCTAAATCACCTTGGAATGAAGAGAGAAAAAGAAAAGAAAATAGCAAATGTTTTACATTGTTGGATTCACGGAAGACATGCAAAGCTGTCTGCGGTTTCTGTTCTGTTTAGAGTCAATTCCCTCTGGAAAAACAAGCATAGAGAAGTGAAAAGATGGAAAGTACACTTTGTAGTAATACTAGGGGTGTAACTGTAGGCTTAAATCACAGTTACATATACCCAAACTGGATCCAAAATTGGGTACAGTATAACAGCAAAAAGAAACCAATGTAAATTAAGCCAAATAGTAGGTTCTTTTTTACTCTTTCAAACAGAAAGTAACCCTAGAAGCAGATGCAGATGAAATTAGCTCAGTTACTGATATGGTAGGAGGCTCTAAAGCAACAGGTTGTGTACACCAATGCAGGATGTGTAAAAAAAAAAAAAGGTTCTTAACGTATGCAGGCCTCCTGCACGTTACCTTACAGACCTAGTATCTCATTGGATATTTCTGTTACAAATTTCAATTCAGTTTAATATAAAGTATTCAAGCAAGTTTCTATTAATTTCTATCTAGCTAGATAATGTCCAACAAGATACATGTTAGATAAAGAGTTTCTTTAAGTTCAATACAGAAAAAAATGTTAGAAATTTGTGGGGGCTTTTTTTTTTTTCTTTATTAATTTGGCCAAAACGTCTTCCTGGAAGGATTGTCTTGAATTTAACCACTTGCATATTTCCAACAACTGACAGGCTTCAGTACCGTTGCTGAATACAAACATCCCCATGGCGTGATTCTGTCACCACCATGTTTCACAGTAGGAGTTGTGTTCTGCTTTCCACGCTCCTATCAAGGCCACGTATGGCTGACAGATGATTATTGTTTCATATGTGCCATTTAAAAAATATTTTTTAAAAACTAAAAAGGGTGATGTTTCTATTAATTTTACCTGGATTTCATGCTAACTAAAATACAGTATACCTCTAAATGCTATAATGTTGGCTTGGTGCTATTTGTTAAGAACATCGATTCCATTAGGTGTTATTGTTGGCAATTAGTAAAATATCAGGTCCAGCAAATGTCCTGATGCCAACTACAAACTAGTCAGCAAAAATTGCAACAGATGGAAAGGACATGAATTAAATATGCTATCAGCCTGATAGCATATTTAGAGGTGTTATATGACCTTTACACTTACAGTATCTTTGGCATCTGTCCCTCAAATGTGTGCTGTTCATTTAAAACAAGCAGGGAGGTCTTCAATGTCCTGTTTCTCATCATCACCACTCATCCTTACATTTATTAGGAATAGAGTACTTTATATAGTAATTTACCCATTCTGATTTGGCAATTTTTTAAGAAATATGCACGATCAGGCCTTATTGGTTATTTGACTGTCTCATCTTTCATCTGAATGGTTATTTCCATTGTGCTATGATGGTCAGAAGGATCTCATCACACTTCTACACAATATTAATGTTTTGGGGTTTTTTTGATTCTGCATTTGATCCAGCAAAAAAAAATTACTTTGAACTATAGTCAACTATATTTCCCCACTTTTCTACTCACTGTGTAAAATCAATTAAATTTATACAAAGATTGATGTGTTTCCTGGGAAATTTTTACATACCACAGCGGCAACAAATGTCATTTTCAAAAATATACATTTTATTCACGTAAAGCGTATGCACTAAACTAAGGAGAGAGTTTAATAATGTCCTTTTATATGTTTTGCAAGGTTTCTAAGCTGCACAAAAAGTGAGAGGGGAACAGTAACCAACAGTAACCCAGGTGGCTTACTGAGACAATATCCTGGCCTGGCTCACTTTCCTTCAAGCCCTGTGGGTCTTGACCTGGTCACAAGCCAAATTTCAGTCCAAATCAGCCCAGTGTGTGCACCTGACACAACAGCGGGTCAAACAGGTGAGGATTCAGGGGAGAAGCAACATAAAAGAGAAGCTAAACCAAACTATATGGAAGTAAAAATGTTTGGTTAAAAAGCACATACTGGTTGAACAGGGCATTAGCAGCAGCTCGGCTGGATACAGGCCCATTCTAAGTATTACACCGTGCTAATATTTGAAAGCTTCAGTGGTGCAGGGAAACGTTCTGCACGCTACAGTGCTTCAAACAACTTTAAAATAGTTTTTTTTTCATTTACTATTGTACAAAAATCCAAGGCATGAGGCAAACAAAGAGGTTTGATCCTTGCAATGGGAGTTACCCATTATAAAGCTCCATTTTCTAAAAACACATTCCAAATGAACAATCCAAAACAGCTCTGTAAAAACCTATTGATCTAAAAACATGCAATCAAGCAGCACAGTGCAACTGTAGTTTCAGAAAGCCTACAAAAGGCCAAACAATGACAAGTGTAAAGCAAAAGCCGTTGATCCCTCATCTGCCGCGTCGGTGCTAAAATGGGAAGTATGTGAAGCAGTTGGAGAGCTTACAGTGGGAAAGTGTGACATTGGTTCCTCATGGGGACTGTTTAGTTCACAAACTGTTATCCTGTTTAATTTACTAAAACCTGGGAGCTTGTGTTACATTTTGTAATCTGGTCTAAAAACATGTATAGAAAGGATGTATTTAAAAATAATACAAGAAAACTTCATTTTTCAGATCTTATTGAAAATGAAACTAAACTGAAGGGAATAAAATAAATTGTCCAAAGCTGATTCTGATGGAACATATGAGGTATGTTGTCATCTTTAAAATAACATAATGCTCATTTTTAAGATATTGCTTTAAATATTAGCTATAACAGGGTTTATCTGAGTTTTAGTAAACTAAACTTGGATTTAAATGTAAAACCAACATAAATTATAAAAAATAACCTAACAACTTATATTTAACACAAGCAAGTTAAGTACGATTGCAAACTTAAATTAGTGTTTTTAAGCTTTGGCATGTGACTTGCATTACAAAGATTACCCAACTTCAACACCTCTCAAAAGCATGTAGTATGCGCCATAAGAGTAATAGTGGGTTTCTAAGAACTATTAAAATACCTGTTTTTCAGGTAAACTTCTTTAAAACATTAACTCTTCAACGATGAACAGTCAGTTGTGGATAATAAAAGAATGTTCGGATTTTAATCAAGCAAAAAAGATTCAACTTAAAGTCAGTAAGCTGGTTTTAGGAGCAAGTTTCTCAGGTTTCTAGTAAAGAGCGACAGTTTGGGGATATTTGTCTTTCCATAGAACTCAGTGCTTCCCTGTATCATATTGTAGTTATGCATCGATCAAGTGTTTTCCAACTGGTACAGTTTAGCAGTTTTCCTTGTAGTATGATTGCCAATTTCAGTTTGGATCCATAACACAAAGAAGAAAAATAATACAAATTTTTTTTTAATACAGCACTTTAACTCATGCTAACCTTTGGCTGATTTTTTTTTATTTTTATTTTTTTTTATTAAACTTAGAAAAAGAGACTGTAAGGTTAGTATATGTGTTTACATAGAACACTAAATATTGGGAGATCTTAGTTCTAATGAAATATTCAAGATTCCCAGAATTAAAATCAATCAAGGATAACAGTCCTATTACAGTCTCTGGCAGATTGACTTCTCTGTCAACACGGTTTGTAGCTCTGCCTGAATTCATCAGCAAATGTTATCAGTGTGTTTATCACAAATAAAATGCATAAATCAAGAAGAAGAAAGAAAGGGAAAAGCAAAAACTGAACAGTCATTTAATCAATTTAAGACATGAGTAGAAATGTAACATATGACTTAGTAGTTATGACTTACTACAACCTTGAGGAGTTTGTCATTTAGCAATAGTTTCTATAGTAACAGCTTTAACACTGCATCAGAATAAATTTGCCCCCACAAATAAAACACTCTGAAACTGAGTTATGTAACAACATTCTAACATCAAATATTCTTCCACAAAGGTAATCATTATCAAGATTAAAGCTTAGTAGGATTAAGTTTTTCTTTCTAAAGGATTCAAAATAAATTAACCTCGGCAGTACTAATATTTAGCTGGAACAACATTCTTCATAATTTCTACTGGCAAACAATAAAAACTCCAGAGGAAGCATTCACAGCTACATCTAGCTGTTGCGAATCTGATTAATGAGATCAGAGGTTTTGATGTGCAGAAAAAACAAAGAAAAAATAAATAATAAAATCTGAATCCCTGGTAAGTTACACTGGCAAAATAAGTTTGAAATATTTATAACAAGTGTAGTAGCAGCCATCTTAGTATTCCTTTAGATCTGTTTAAGGCTGGTAAACAAATAAGCCAAGGAACAACTCCCGGTGGGCCACAAAAGAAAGTTCCAATGGCAAGAATAACAGCAAATATAATTTTTTTGGGAAAAATCAATAATGATTTGTGTTTTGGTGCCTCCGAGGAGTAAAATGTGACCTATGTGTCGTTGCCTGGGAAACTGCCGGAGTTATCCAAGCAGCACTGCCATCAGATTCCCTTTTAATTACTGCTTCCCTAAAGTACAAGTTATCAGATGAAGGTCAGTTAAGCATGAGCGTGCCAGTGCCTGGGAAAAAATGAAAAGGGTTCAGTATACAACAAAACACATTAAAAGAAATAGAGATTGGGTAGTCATCTGAAAATACAGACGAAGAGGGAAGGAAGAGATGGATGAGATCAACTTCAGGGAATTTACCACCCAAAAAGACAGCAAAGATCTCTGCTCCAGATCATACTGGGGAGGACTGCGGCTAACAATAAAGAAAAATTCTGAAACTAAGTATGGAACCACAAGGGATCTGAGAACACCAGTGTGTTGGACACTTTGTTCCAAGTCTATTACTGAACAAATCCTGAATACAAATACGGAGAACAGACCACCTGCTGCACCATCTGACCAAAACAGACAGCGACAACAAGCCACCTTCTTAGCTTAAGCCATTTTTTAAGTCTTAAAACACTCTTGCTACTTGTTGATAATTTTAATTGTAAAACTGTCTAGTTGTTTTTGTCAAATAGGTTGCATTTACATAACTCTCTCCTTCACACAGAAAAGCCATTCACAGCCCCATGCCCAATCTGCCCTTACAGAGTCGAGAGGCCAGGAGGACAATGCTACTTTAGTTGTTCTGATTCAGCCACACATAACAACAAGCTGCAGCTACAGTCACACAGTCCCTTACTGGGATTTTGTGTTAGACCAACACAAAGCGGTGTCTAATTGTGAATTGAAAAGTAAGCTATAAAAAATGTTCACATGTTTTGCAGAATGCCTGTGTATTCAGCACCCCTGAGTGAATACTTTGTAAAAACACCAAAGTGGTCAGGACTATTCAAATTTGTTTGATAGCATTTATCTTAAATTAGATTCTCAATTAGATATGGGTGAGGATGGAGGAAGATTTACACGCAGAGTAAACCATTCTGCAATAGCTTTGGCTGTATGTCTCAGGTTGTTATCAAGCTAGAAGATAAAGCTTTTTTTTCCGCAACAGATTTTCTACCAGGATTGCCCTGTCTTTTGCTCCACCCATCTTCCAATCAAGTCTGACCAGCTTCCCCTGGCCCTGAAAAGAAAAGCGTCCACCCGCAGGATGCTGATGTCAGACGGGTTAGGTGTGTTTGGTGTCAGATGGGTTAGGTGTGTTTGGTGTCAGATGGGTTAGGTGTGTTTGGTGTCAGATGGGTTAGGTGTGTTTGGAGGGATGTGCAGTGTGTGTTTAATCACCAAAGATTTCTGCATGCTGGCCATGAAGTTCAGTTTCTTCTCACCTGACCAGACCAGACATCTTTCAGAAGTCTGTTGTGTAGACATCTGAAAGTCTACCAGAAGAAACAAGTCTAATCTACATGGGGTTTCTTCTATTACCTATCAGATATTTGGAGTTAAAATACCAGGAATGCATTTTAACTCCAAAAATCCCACTTGAGCAGAAATCCACTGCTTTCACCTTAGCAGTGGATTTCTGTAACTTGCCAATGTAGGTTGATGGAAATATCTTCTTGGTTTGCAGTTGTGCCACACTCTCTGGTTTCAGGAAATGGGTGAAACATCGTTCCATCTCTTGCTTAAAAATTGGGAATAGTGTTTTATCACCTAATCCTTCTGAAAATCTTTCCAGAAATTATAGCATTCCTTAGTCTTTATCCTGATGTTTGTTCACTAATGTTCTCTAACTGAGGACTTTGAGGCATAAGTGTATTTTCTTATCGGGTGATTTCTGGTTTTAAAGGATACTTCCACGTTGTGTTGAGTGCCGTTTACCTTCACCTTCCAGTATGTTACTTTGTGCATACAACACATACTTCCGCCCAAAATAAATTGTAATTTCTGATTGTAACTTGACAAAATGTGAAAATAAATAAATGATTAAATAAAAAAAAATAATCAAGAAGTATAGATACTTTAGCAAAGTGTTGAATGTACTTTGAAAATGATGTCAGCAATAAAAGGATTCAAGAAACTGAATCATGACTTTGAGTAAAATTATATTTTGGATGAAATTACGGTGGCCCTGAGATGCAAACCACTTCAGCAAATTGAAAGCACAATTACAAATTACAAAAGCACTACAACATGAACGAAAGCGCTACAATATTAATGAAAGCACTACAATATGAATGAAAGCGCTACAACATGAACGAAAGCGCTACAACATGAACGAAAGCGCTACAACATGAACGAAAGCGCTACAACATGAACGAAAGCGCTACAACATG